>JAUBWS010081077.1:0-12569 GCA_032270445.1 Darlingtonia californica
ATGAAAAAGACAGTTGAGAAGTAGAAAAAATTAAGACCTGAAACTAAATTATAAGCAATAAGAACTTAATTCAAGACTGATGTGCTGTAGTAAGTTGTAACCTGTGAAGAACGAACACACTATGTATGGGTGAAGGGATAGATTATCTGTTTTGTCAGTCTGCTAACTCTAACATCCAGCATGCAGCTTGAATAAATGTTATTTCCAAAGTGTAGGTTTGTTTAAGAAGATTGATGTTGAAATTATTTTTTGGATACCATATTTTCTCTAACAATCGCCATTGACAATTAAATTTTTAGAATTTTATTTTTATTTAAGGAGGCAGTTATTCTTCTCTCCACTGTCTTTAGAGCGGTAGCGTGCGGTGAAGAGAGATGCGAATCTGAATATCAGGTAATGAAATATGTGTTCTGTCATTTTCTCGCTGGATAATTTTCTAAAACTGTAAAAAATGAAAGAACAGTTCTTTATTTACTTCCAACAAAGCTGGAAATTTCAAGACTGTTCTTTCTTCTATTTTCGATTAAATATGTGTTCCGTTATTTTCTCTCTGGGAATTTTTTAACACTGAAATAAATGCAAGGACAGCTATATGAAATAAATGCAAGAACAGTTATGTCAAATAAATGCAAGAACAGTTATGTGACGTTTGTTACATCCGTTATTTTTCAATCCCCTCTATTTCGCATATTCACGCACGAAATGTGTGTTCTGCTATTTTCATGTGTGTTCCTTTATTTTCTAGCTGATATTTTTGTTTTCTTAAGGAACAGACATTTCGTGTAAAGACGACCTACCTAAATTTTTCGATGTGATCTGTTACAAATTGTTATCTCCTAGATATTTTAGTGTGTTCTGTGAAAAATAGGCTCTCCTGGAAAATTTAGATGTGTTCTGTGAAAAATTTTCTCTCCTGGAAAATTTAGATGTGTTCTGTGAAAAATATTCTCTCCTGGATAATTTAGAGAGATGTGTTCCTTCAAGAAATTCATCTTCCTAGATAATTAGAAAACTTTCCTCTCCTGGAAAGAAAGAATAGTTATTTCTTCTTTTTGCCTCGCTGGCTGCTTCTGGATAAACCTAATAGTAAACAATGGCTGCAAGAAAATTTAACAATTTGTGAATTCATTATTGATGCTTTTTTCGAGTGTGATGTAATTTTTTATTATGCTATTAAAATTTTATTAATTCATGTATACAAGTAAATAGCATGAAGAAGAAACATCAACAATCAATAAATTATACATTTTTGCGGCTTGAACTTTCATCTGAGGAAAAAGTTGGAGTGACTCTGTGGAAACTCTTCTTTTGAGTGTTATGCAAATTTTTATAATAGAGGTGTCAGGATTAACAGGATTGTAAGCCATTGTTTCTTAAAGGCAGGCGTATCAGAATCCCTAAGCGTACCTAAAGTTATGGAGAACCAAACGAGAATTATGTTGAATTCCACAGTCACTACAATACATTCAACTGCAAATTACACAGACCAAAGGATTTTACTTAATCGAAACATGATCATATTTTACAGCTTTGAAATCATGTTAGCAATCGGTGGATTTCTTTTGAACACGTATCAGTTGGTGTGGATGCTGTTACAAAAGAAAAAGACATCATTCGAAACGTTTTTGTTGAGTATGGCTATCACTGATGGACTGACTTGCTTGGTTGATATAATTTCAGTTTCTTTCCACATAAACGACTATATACCAGACAGAAAATTTAATAAGGAACTAACTGCCAACCTCATAAATGAGATGGACGAAGTTTATTTGATAGCAGCTTTTTTAAGTTCACTCCACGTACTCGCTATCTCACTTGATAGGATGGCTGCTGTTTATATCCCTTTTAAACACAAAATATACCTCCGTCCGAAATATGTCCGAATATTAATCATAGCTATGTGGTTAGTAACTGGGTGTTTCGGACTTGTTATTATGACCAATTTTACTGAATTTAATGGTGACCATCTGGTTGTAATTGGACTAATTGTTGGTGGTGTATTTGCAATTCTTGTTTATGTTGTAGCTATTCCGATCCACCAACTGAGTGTATGTTCATTTTTGGCGGGAAAAACAACAGTTGTAAAACAAAACAAACGAGTAAGACGGACACTTTTGCTCTGTTTTTCAACAGCAGTTGCGTATGTAGGCTGTGCTATACCAGTTATGGTGAAACCAGAACGCAGGAGCATACACTTTATGTTTTTGACAATCAATGCTGGGATCAATTCAGTTATTTATTTCATCTACGCGAGAATCTCGAAAAAACAATGTTGCAAGTTCCCTTCACGAAAAAGGTGATTGAATTTAGCATTAGATAGCAAGATACTACTCTCTGAGACCATATAATGCACCTGGTAACCATTCTGTAAAATATGAACATTTGCTTACATGATTTAGGTAAAAAATAAGTTCGAGAAAGTGAAATTTGCTGAAGAAATTCAACAATTTTTTTGTTGGCACCAACAATTGACAATTACAATAGTGATTTCATATTAAATTCCAAACCCTTCATGTTAAGGCATTTCATTTTCATCATCGTTTTGAAAAAGAAATATTTTTATTTTTAATACCTATTATTTTTCTATTGTCAAACCCCGAAGCTTTATTCGCGGATATCTCCGCTAACTAAGCTACATATTTGATAATGTTGTCACCAACTACACCACTGAGGCCACAGTTTCCATATACTACATGCCACTAAAGATTGTCGATGTTTTAAGGAGCAGGCTATTTAAAACGGGTAACATCTGATTGTTATGCTGGCAAAACAGACTGTAATGACCGTGAAAAATACCAAACATCATCATTAACGCTGTAAGAGTGCCTAACGCTAAGTGATCAACCCTCAACCCTTTCGAAAAACTGAGGATTGAAGTGAGATTCAAGCTCACAACTTTTGCATTGCTAGTGCAACTGCTCTACAACTGAGCTATCCAGTCCATGTAGGAACAGTGTCAGGTTTTGGACTCAATCACTCCAGTAGCCACTGTGTGCGGGCGAGATGCACATTCCGGTACCATTCGATGATGCACGGGACAATCGAGGACTAGCGATGATCACGATACCGTGAAAAATGAAAAACACGCCAATACAGAAATCAAATACCAAAATATCATAAAGAAATAGCCATCGTGTATATATCTCCATCGCAAGCTCAAATGTCTTACCATTACAATAATTCTCGACTTGGTGGAATTTTGTATGTTTAGCTGGGTGTAAAAAGCTTGGATCGTCATAACTCATCAGATTAAGGATTAAACTATAATATAATAATAATAATAACGGTTATATATTTCGACTCCAATAAATTACTACAAATTGGCTCTTCTTTCGAAATAGCGTAAAATTAAATATGTATGTGATGGTTGATGTAGTGTAAAATAGGTATTAAAAAAAAGATAGGAAAAAAGTATAACTATTGCTCAAAAGAAGCGCATTATTCACGCACAGGGTGTCCCGAAAAAAAATCGAGACCTAGTTTTAAACAGATGTGTCTTCCAAACTATTTTATTGTTGTATGCGTTTTTTTCACCATTAGAAATATCTTTTTCTAAGCTTAGCAAAAATTTAACATTCAATCCATAAATCTGAATATTCAGGAAAATATTAACGTTTCTATCTTTCGATAAGGTCATTAATCTGGAAATGGTCAATATAAATTTGGTTTGGATGTAGGCTGCTTCACATCACTGTGCGAAACACGGATTTCAAAACATTAATACGGTGTGAAACATAACACGAATAGTAAATGAAAAACACGAACACGAAATTAAGAAAAAATACATTTTTTTTATAAGAATTGTGCTTTTTGAAAATATTCATGATAAACGTGATTATTTTAATGAATTTAGAATTTTTGTTACAAATTTGATTAAAGTGTAAACTCACACTTTGTGACGCAAAATTTAACTCAGAAGCTCCATTTCCAAAATTATAAATTGTCAACTAGATAACAATGACACTTATGTGCTTTAAGCAGCAATTAATTAATAATTGACTTTATTGAAATATACTTTTTATTGATCGTCATCATTTTAATGATAAGGTTTTATGGTAAAATTCCAAATAATCGTTGAACTCATGAACTCATGAAGTCATGCTTTTATAGAATATTTGAAACTATATCAAGTGATACATAAATTATAAAAAAATTGTATGTAGATCAAAAGTTATAGATGTTTGAAAATCCGGGCTAATTTTTTTCAAGACATACTGTAATAAAGATTTGTCCGAAGAAGATATTGTCAAATCATCCTCCCCTTAAGTGATTAAGAAAAACATAAAAAATGACGTCATTTAATAACGTTAAATTAAAAATTAAAATCGATCTCAAGACAAAAAAATCATTTGGTGATCAAACTTTTCTAAATAGTGTAACTTCATTTAGTAAGAACTTTTACTTCATACGGAAGCAATAAATCAAAATGATGTTTTACTTGTTAAAATGAAAAAAATTCATTTTTGAGCTTGATATCTTTTTTTTGTCTTAAGTTATTCCAGTTTTAATTTTGCGACATCACTAAAATGAAGTCAATTTAATGTATTTTTTTATTTACTCAAGATGAGTATGACATTTCTGGCTTAAACAGAATCTTTTAGCGACGCGTCTTTTGAGCCATAGAAAGTTGAATTTAAGTTGACGGACGAACTATAATGATAAAAGTCTTTAAATCCCCCTAACTTCACTGAGCTTCCTTTTGCTCGTATCAAAACGTTGGTGGAATTTCATGCCATTCTGGTGATAAACTTGTATTAGAAAAATTAATAATTATCTTTCGTAGAAGAAAGTGCTATTTTCAATAAACCAATTAAGTGACAATAAAATCAAAACTATAAATTTATTGGTTCATCATTCATTTTTTTCCAAAAACAGCAGTCCTTTCGCAATTTCGCAAAATTCATTGAAACAAATACAGTCGAATCTGCATAAAGCGTACAGCATCGGTGCCAAATAAATATGTATGTTTTAGAGAGATGTTCGCTTATAGAGATCTTTTCTCAGAGAGTTTGACTGTACATCATTCCGTTCTGTTCTTTAACTTACTGTCCGTCTTATTGAAGTGTTCCCCTTAAGCTGGACTTCCACTTACTTGGATCAAGCCGGATCGGAACAGATTGGTTCTTGAGTCCGGCCTGTTTCGGTTGAAAATTGATTTCCACTCATCTGTGTGGATGATATAAACATAAACAAACATTGCTACCACCCGTGATAATGCATTCATTTTTCATTGGTTTGAAAAGTGATCCAAGCCTGCCGATCCAGAGAAAAGTTAAAAGATTTTCAACTTTTTCACGCCTCGGATTGCATCTTACCGGATTACAATATGAATACATTCTACGCGTGCGCAGACCGAAAACCCGATCAGATCCGTTCCGATCCATTCTGATTCAGGTAAGTGGAAATCCAGCTTTATAGAGTGTGTTCGCTTTTATTGAAATTCCACTGAATTTTGAGAAAAGTCATCTCCTTGCATAAATTTTACGAGTGAAGGAGGTTTACTAAAAGACATGTTTAAAAGACGGACCCCCTATATATGACGCTCTATGGAAAAAGGGGGCTTGCTCATTTTTACTGCGATCATACTTCACCCGCTATGGCAAAGTCACTAAAAATCGTCTGTCGAGGACTGCATTGACAATGACACGCAATTTGCATGTCGCTTAAATAGAAATGGCCTCCTCCGCAGACGTTTTCTCATAATTTTGAGAGGCAAACAAGTAAATTATGGTTTATTACAATACTCTGTAAACGATCTTCCGCTTCGCTTTTCCTGACACGCCTCGCAGTAAACGTCAGGGCGAAAAGGTGGCTCTGTCAACTGTCGCTCATTCCTTTGATATAGTTAGGTGCCGCTTTTTGACCTATTTAGTTGCACGATTAGAATCGAAAATCAATCGATGATCTGCGAAACGTGCAGAAAACAATACATGTTCAAATCAAAAACAATAGGTTGCGGTAGTCAGTTCGCAGTCATGTTTGTTCACCACATTTTTTACACAGTGCTTTTTTCCGATTTTGCATTTTAATTGGTCAATTTGCTAGATCCCAGCTAAAATGTAACGTGGTTTTTAGCTTTCTAAATATGAAAACAGATTTGAAAAAGCTCTTTTCCTTCGGAAGATATAGTGATTAAAGCAAGTATATGTATTTTCTCTGTACTTTTCTATATGATGACGTCAACAAGTAACCATAGCAACCATTACTTTTTGAGCATTATTATCTTAATACTCTTATTGAGGACTAACTTCATATCAAATTTCAAGTTTATACCATTATGCTATCCAGAGATATTGACCGCGGCCTACTAGCCTGGCTGTAGTAAGGTAGAGTCTAAAATTATTCATTCTAGACTTTAAAAAAAAGTAGCTTTCAGAAAATGTGGGTCCCAGTCTCTGGAAAAGCTTAGATTTTGTGATATAACCTTCAAAAGAGAGGGCGTATATATTCCAATCTTAGGCAGGAAAGGGTTTATGAAAAGTAAGAGTTATTAAAAAATTCACCAAAAATGGTTAAGTGCATGTAAAAATCTTATGATTTATACTAAAAAAAAACAACTTATTTTTCTTCCCAAAAGCAAATATTTTACGAATGTAAAGTTTATAGAAAACAGAAAAAAAGAGATGTAGCTCAATCAATCCGAAGATTTCCAAACTTCAAAAATGTTAATTCAAGTTTGAAATGCCACTCACATATGCGTGAATAGTTCTATGAGGATAATATAAAGTGTCGTAGTCCTTACAAATTAAGTTAATTATTCAACAGTAAAAGTATTTGATTTCAAATAAAAATATTTTCACCGATGGACAAACAAACTATCAACTAAATAACTTCAAAGATGCCAAATCCAGAGCGTGTTGCGTTTTTATATTCAAAAACTATTCAAAAAATTGATAAACTTGACGTCGGCTAGCGTGTGAAATTTTTATCTTCATATATAGACTGAATAACTTCAAAGATGACAAATTCAGAGCGTGTTGCAATTCATCGTTTTTAAATTGAAAAATATTCAATAAAGTTGATAAACTTGACGTTGGCTAGCGCGTGAAATGTTTATTTTTATATATTGGTTGAACAAAGAGAACTTGAAAGAATCAATAAATCATACCTATATGCGACTTAAATACATTGAACTTAGGACCCTTTTTCTGAAGGTCGGGTAACTGTTTAGAGTGAAAAAGCTGCTTGATTCCATACAGACGTACAACCATTTTTACTTTTAACGCACATGCTCTAAGCATTATGGAGAATCAAACAAGAGATATAGCTACAAAGCATTCGGTTGTTAATGGTACAAGCCATATGAATCTTGATAATGTTAGAAACATCATTATATTTTTTAGCTTTCAAATTTCATTTGGAATTGGTGGCTTTCTTGCCAACGTTTATCAGTTGGTGTGGATGGTGTTAAGAAAGAAAAGGACCTCATTTGAAACATTTTTGTTGAGTATGGCTGTCACTGATGGATTGACGTGCTTGGTTGATATAATCTCAATTAGCATAGATATGCACGACTTTCTACCAGACAAAAAAATCAATAACAATCTGACCAGTAACCTCAAAAATGAGATGGACGAAGTTTACTTGATAGCTGCAACTTTAAGCTCACTCCACGTACTCGCCATCTCACTTGACAGGATGGCTGCTGTGTATATTCCCCTTAAGCACAAGCTCTACTTCCGTCCGAAACATGTCCGAATAATAGTCATAACAATGTGGCTAGTGACTGCATGTTTTGGATTTGTTATACTGAGACTGTTTACCGAATTCAATGGTGACAAACTGGTCGTTCTTGGAATATTTATCAGCGGTGTTTTCTCCGTTCTTGTTTACATTATTGCCATTCCAATTCACCAGCTCGGTGTATTTCCATTTTTGGAGGGGAAAAATACAGCGGTGAGGAAAGCAAGCAGCAAACGAGTAAAACGGACACTCGTACTGTGTTTTTCAACTACAGTCGCGTATGTCAGCTGTGTTATACCAATTATCGCGATGCCTGACAAAATTAATATACACTTCATGCTTTTAACAATCAATGCTGGGATAAATTCAATAGTTTATTTCATCTACGCTAGAATTTCATCTAAACAATGCTGCAAATTATCTTCGTAAGTAGAGTACTCTATCATGAGAAGTACTTATAACTTCTACACAGTTTTTTTGACAACCTTATAGAAGAGTAAGGTTTTGAGGACTCGTCAGATTTTGTAACATAAAATATCTCGTCGAAAATAAAATTTCTATCTGGTAAATATAACGATTTGCTGCCATCGAAATTTACGAGTTTATTCTGAATGAAAAGTTACGTCTACTAGATTTTATATTTATTGTTTTCCCGCTGTTTTGCAATTTCTTCTATTTTTACATTATATCAATTTTATTTTTGTGGTGGAAATAATTTTGATGGTATATATGAGACAATCCGTCAAGGTTCGGATAGCTCGGTTGGTGGAAAAAGTATTTCGCTGAAAATAGTCCTAAAAATAATGATGTTTTCTTCGAAAAAAGACTTGTTTTACAGCCCGGCTGGAACTTGAAAAGAAAAAACAGACTGCAAAATTTCATCTATAATATCGAGTGTAGGAGTATTCTAAGCATTAAATCTAATATTTTTAAAACCCACTGTGGTTGTACTTATACCGGTTTATATTGACCAAAAAATAGAAAAATAATTTGGATTAGGTTTAGTCGGTAATAATAGTGTCATGAAAATTTCAATGACTTCAATTTATTTATTTCATCATGACAGACTCACCTGCCAAGGTTCATCGAAAAGTCACCACTCAATCCAAAGTTATGAAGGGTTTACCGTATTATAAAAAGGACTACGATGACGTCATAATTTTCTCTGCGAGGCGACATAACTCGTGATACACAAATTTTCTTAATTTGACCCAAGCAAGATTTTTGTTCAGGACAAAATTATCTTTTTAACGGTACAAAATTTATCAAATTTTGCTTCAATAAAAATTTAGCCCTTTTTGATGACGCCATAATTTTCACTTTGAGGCTTCAGAGCTCATGATACATAAATTTTCTCAACTTGACTCGACAAAACCACTTTTTTTAGAACATCATTATCTCTGACGAATGGTATATAATAGTTTGTGTTTTCCTAAACAGATGCTGACATTAACATAGGACAAACAACAAGTGTACAAAGTTTCTTGCCTCTATCTAAATTTGAAGTATTCGTGCAATTGTCTGTTCTAAGCCACCGAACTAGCTTAATTAAAGTGGTAGTCCATCTTGAATTTTCAAAAAGAATTGTTTTAAAAACAACATGTAAAATAGAGCCCAAACGCTTTCCGCGTAATTAAAAGTGATTGAAAATAAAACTGACCCAATAAGAAGGTTCAATATTTTTGCATTGGTAACGTTTGCATTGGTGATATTTCATTGGTGAATTTTGCATTTGGTGACTTTTGCATTGGTGATATTTTGCGCTGTTGAGATTTTGCATTGGTGACTTTTATGTATTGTGGTTTTTGCATTGGTTACTTTTGCATTGGTTACTTTTGCATTAGTCACTTTTACATTGATGACTTTGAAAGAGTTTGAATAGTTTTGGTAGCATAAAAATCGGTTGGGAAAGACGCTGAAAGGTATGTATGTTACTTTTAGACATTTTCCATTTTCTTTACGCTTGAGACCAAGATTTAAGCTTTTGTAAAAAAAATTAAAATTGCGTTTTCTCAAAATGCAGCTAATAGGGCTTCCAAACAAAATATCATTTGAGAGAATAGCCAAAATGAGTTAGAATTTTCAGGAGATTATGTTAGATTTTGTCTCGGTATTGAACGAAAACATAGATAAGGTATGATGAAAGGAAGGTTTAAAAGTAATCTATGGATAATTAACGAGGTCGCCATCTTTCGCACTTTCTAAAATGAAACTTTTATTTTATGTCAGTATCTAAATCTAACTTGAAAACATTTCCATGACCAGTTTTGTGTGGTCTGATTCGCAGACCTTACACACGCAAAGCATGGTATTAGTTTATAGGTCTGTGCATCAGATTACTTATTACATTAAACTATCTATTACGGGTGCTTGAGATCTGTTAGAAACGGGGTAGAAAAAGTACTCTCATACAGGCTGAAAAGTTCTTTTTCAGGCACGCTTTTTTTCCATAAGATCGAAAAAATTTGAGCAAGTTCAATCACTTCTAGCCTTAACTATTCTAGTCTTATCACAGATCTCAACGAGCACACAAGGCGTGTGGTGAGGTCTGCAATCCGACGAAAGGTATTCTTAAAAACTTGAGTCATCTGTACAAAAGCAGTGAACAAAGCATTTTTGCGAAATATTTGTTTGGAAAACATGTTTCTCTTAGAAATTAATATGATGTTCGGAGAATATTTCAAAAATTACTTTTCTGAAAAATTTGATTTGTTCGGCCGAAAATTTCGGCTTCCTGGATAATATGGATGTGTGTAAAGCCAGCTGATGCTTAATGCATATTTTTTTGGGGTTTCCTGGAAAAAAAGAAACATATGTTTTATATATGTTTATATGTTATATATGTTTTGGGCTCCTGCACTGTTATGTATTTGATCTAAACTTCTAGTCCTCCAGGAGACTAGATACGTTCACGAATACGTTTTCTGTGACAATGTGTTATTTGATGCTTTTTTGGATTTCAAGGATAAAAGCATAAATATATGTGACGGTCTATGGGAAAAGAGGACATAAAGCCAACCATAATTTACTGTTTACCTCTCAAAATCATGAAAAAACGTCTGTGGAGGAGTGCATTTCTATTAAAGTGACAGGCAATTTGTGTGTTGCTTAAATAGAAATGACCTCCTTTGCAGACTTTTATTATGATTTTTCAAGCGGGTGGAGTATGATCGCGGTAAAAATGACCAAGCCCATTTTTCCCATAGACCGTCACATATTGTGCTTTTGGCTCTTGAATTTTAATTTTTTTGGAGAGTTTCCTAGATTTTTCGAGGTTTTCTGAGACCATTTGGCTTTGGCTAGATTTATTGTCTAAGTGACCCTCCTGGAAAAAAATAATAGATATTTTGTAATTTAGGCTCGTTGGATGCTTCTGTCTGTAATTTGAAACATTATAGAATTTAAAGATGTTTTATACTTCCAATGAAAAAAATAATTTCCAATTTTTGTCAAAAAATTATGCTTTCATTTAATACATAAGAAAATTTGAAATTTTAAGGTAGCTTCTATAAAAACAATCCAAATCGTTCTTTTTTAATCTTTAATCAACTTGGGAAATTGTGGGCGTTTATGATGTAAAATCCACTCAAATTTTGATCATGCTGCTACAGCTAAAAACTGCTGAATCAACCCGTTTTTAGGATTGAGCTATTCCAAATAGTTTAGATTTTTTTTTAACTTGATATTCTTTTCTTAACTTTCAGATATGTTGTTCAAACAAAAAATTCGAATTTCACTAACTAGTGATGACCTATATCTCACTTATAAAGAACGTAACGGGAATAAAAAACTCATGCACTAGATTTTGACAAGTAGATCCTCTGAATCTGAAGATTTCAGCTAAATTGCTATTAATCATCCAAAGATATTTTCTGTTCAAAGTTCATAAAGATGATTTGCAAAAAAATCAAAGCCGTTCACAGCAAAGTGCAATAAAACCTGACCATATAAATGAGTTCAGCTGCAAAGTAAAACTTGTCGGCATCAAGCTTTTGCTTCCTTTGCTTTCGCCCAAAGCTCAAAAGTGGAAAGTTAATAGTCAAAAGTTATGATGCATCTATTGCAAAGAACGCATATATAACTCCTCGTTGGTAGTGTTATTGTTCTTTTTACTTGTGGTTAGATAATGAGCAATTTTCAAAACACTTTATTCGACGTGACATTAAGACGTGTTGTTAAGTTATAAATTAAACAACAAAAGCGAATTTCCCAATTTTCATTGTGTGGTTTTATAGCAGCCACCTCAAGTAGCTAGTGGAAAACCCCTGATTACATTACATACACTTTTTTTACAAGAACAATATTATAAGGACAATGAGGCTGAGATTTGCAACAAAATAAAAACAATAATAAGCCTTGAGTTTAGGTTGCAACTTTTTTTTTATTGCTAAAAGCAAGAAATGAATCAACCCAAAATCTTTTAAACCTTTCAACAAAATGCTACAAATACTCGTTTGATTGTGGCCCAAGTTTTGACGTGAATTGTAATACTGTATGGGTGTATGTAACTAAAAAAAGTGTTTTCACCTTCTTTTTTCATGCTAAAAGACAAATCAGGATAAAATACATAATCAATATATAAGTACAAAACAACAACATCCTAAGCTTGATTGAAATTTCCTTGTTCTTATAAAAAAAAGTGTGCACCATTTACAAAAAATAGTATGAAAACTTACTTTTGTACGATTAGTTTTCAGCAATTAAAATTAATTACATCAAAGAAATTTGTAACATCCATGTATTGAATATTGCTCAAATCAATTTCGGTTGGTTCGAAACGCAGGTTCAGGTTACAGGTTACAGGTTCAAGTTACAGGTTACAGGCTACAGGTTGAAAATTTTTTAGCTGAATTTTAAACTGAAAATAATATCAACGGATAGAGCAT
>JAUBWS010081088.1:0-12566 GCA_032270445.1 Darlingtonia californica
TTTCGCTTTATGGTAACAATCGAGACCTAAAAGTTTTTGCAGTCGCATTATATTATTACAAACCACTCTGACGTATTTAACAAGAAACTGAGCAAAAAGGTTGCTGAAAATCAAGAATAAAAATACTTAGTTTCAAATTTATCAAACCAATTACCCAAAACAAATCATATTCCAAAATAAGTTTCGCTTCTGATTTATACACTGAAGCCTTGACCCAAAAAGTATTATTGTAGATTTTTATTGTTAGGTGTATTTATGAATTTCTTACCGTACTTTCTCTGTTAAACTCCCCCTCTCTTTTAAGCGCCCTCTCTAGTACAGTCCCTTGGTTGATTTTTTAAATAAACGCCCCTCTCGATTTAACGCCCTTCTCCAATAACACTGTGCCCCCTTTGAAAAAAATTAACAAACGCCCAGGGCGTTTAATAGAGAAAATACGGTATTGCAACTCAAATGAATCGATCAGAAAATATCATACTCGAAAATAAGAAAAGATTCATCTGGGCATGCGCAAATTTTATTTGGCATAATCAATTTCCTATGTAATTTGTGAAACGGACCAGGCAATGTGAATCAAAATGGGTAAATATCGAGCATTCTTATACAGCGCATGCATAACAAAAAGCCTAGCTGGCATCTTTGCTTCACGTAAACTATACCATTTTCTCATAATACTGAGCAAGGCAAATTTATCACGAAAATTTTAGTTCTGAGACCAATACGAATTGTAAACACAACGTGCAAAACGTCCGAACACGGGTCCTGTATATTACCGTATACGGACTAATTTCTTTCATATATAATTGGACCGTATTCGGTAGAATTTCACGCTGTGATAACGTTGGACAACGCTGGTATACAGTACACTCCCGATAACTCGAACCTCCAAGGGACCAAGGAAAACTTATCGTTTGACTTATCGAAGGGCTATTAATAAGAGGTACTGTGTCAAGGGACCGTTCAAATGAGTTTGAGTTACTAAAAGTTCGAGTTGGTGGGATTCTACTGTATATTAAGATTTTTCCTGACTGTCAAAGTTAAACTGCAAGTTTTTGGTTAACATTAATTCAAAGACAATACAGAAACACTAAAAAGTCTTTTATAAACAGTAACAGCGAGCTGAGTGGAGAATTCAAGTATGTAAATTGTTCTTTTTTGCAAGATAATCCCGGCGCGGACTGTTCTTACGCCGGTTCTTGATTTTTGCACATGTAGAATCTGAGCCTCGGATTGCTTTTAGCTTGTTTAGCTTATTCTTTGATCAAATCTGAGGCTCGTTTTCTTATAAAATTGTTCTTATGAAAAAACATGTACTGCTACCTACTCACTTAACTTTAGTCGGGAGTATATGGGTCATAAATCACAACCATACGTCGTCTCTATTCTTCTCGGTCTTGAGCGATGACAAGTATTTCATCAACAGTCTTAGACGTTATTGCCTCAATGTGTTTCACATAGGCCTCTTCTATTTCTTCCATGGTGTGGTTGGTATAGGGCAAAGTTTGATATTGGATATTGGGTTATCTGTTGCTCTCAGCCAGTGACTAAGGGCTAGTTTCTTTTTCTGCTTAAATACCCCTAAACCTAACCTAACCTAAACACCAACTCGCAATTCTACCCCTACCACTAAACTTAGCCCTTATACCTTTAGCCCCTAATTCTAACCTTTACCCTAACTCTACCTCTAACCCTAAACCCTATTCTTACTACTAACTCTATTCCTTAAACTAACCCGTATCCCTAACCCTTACCCCAACCTAGCCACTAACTCTTAACCCTAACCTCTACTCCTAGCCTTAACCCTAGCTTAAACTCTACCTCTGCTACCTTAACCCAATCCCTAACCATAGCCCTTATGGCCCTGACCCTTATCTCTAACTCAAACCCCCATTTCTCAACCTTTATAGAAATCCTAACCCGTATTCCGAAATTTCGCAAATTTCGTGTCGCTTAAATAAAAATGCACTCATCCACAGACGTTTTTTAGTGATTTTGCCAGCCGGTGGAGTATGATCGCGGTAAAAATGACCAAGCCCTCTTTTCCCATAGACCGTCACATATAGTATGAAAAGACAATGTCTTTCTCTCAATCACACCACTCTAACCTTGCTTGGGAGCTATGGTCCTCACATAAATAGGTTCCTAAATAAAGATCCCCAGGATCCTTAGGGCGCAAACATAGAGTAAACTTTAGAGATAAAGTAAAAATTCTAAAGATTCTTTATAAATCTATTATTATAACTTTTTAAAGAATTTTGTCCAAAGTGCATTTTGAAAAACTTAGATCGTGCTGTATGTCAGATTATAGAAAACTTCGTCGAACGAAAAAATGACGAATATTCGGAAAGACGAAATTTAAGAAAAACATTTGCAAACATTGACATATTTAAAAGAAATTCTAGACTAAAGAATGAAGGTGTTTGCCGAAGAAACTGTTGCGACTTTGCGGTTTTGTAAAAAGAAATCTTCAATTCTCGAAATTTTGCAAAGTATCTAAAAGAAGTTTGAAAATTTGTTTTCAAATCGAATCTTCTTAAAGTATCTTATAATTTCAGTCTATCAATTTCATCTTTAGGAAAAGGTGTTGCAAAGAATAGGAAATTTGAAGGCACTTCTTTAATAATAGTAAAAATACATTTTTAAGCTTTGATATCGCAATTCTTTTTACTTTATGCTTACATTAAGCACCCTACTTATCTACTAATTACAATTAAGTGTTTAACTATATTTTGCAGTCATCATATAAATTATTCTGATAATTATTTAGCTTGAAGTGAATATCAAATCACTACCTAAAATAAACCGTAAACTAGTAAAACATTTTGTGTTCCGAATAGTCGCCGACCTATAATCCTATATGTTACAGAACAACGAATAAAGTCAGAATTCAAAGATTCTGCGCTGAAATCCAAATTTCTGATATTTTGATACGTTCTTTATTCATTAAAAATGGGATTTTCCAGAAAAAACAACCGTTCACCCCCGGCTGAGGAGGTCGGAAATCCAAAAGTAGAATTTCCAAGGGAGAAGTGAGTGTCCTTTACCGGTGGAATTTCAGAATGTTTCAGTAAATTTTGCGTGTCGCTTAAATAGAAATGCACTCCCCCACAGACGTTTTTTAGTGATTTTTCCAGCGGGTGGAGTATGATCGCGGTAAAAATGTCCAAGCCCCCCTTTTCCCATAGACCGTCACAAATTGACAATAATTTACTTTGGGAGAAGACGCGAATATTCACGAAACAAATTCGTTCTATAAAACATAACAATATCATTATATTTACAAATATACTAAAAATATGATCAAGCATTATTTTATTAGTCCGTGTATAAAAATATTTCAAACGATATGGTCATGCATGGATGGATTTGGTGCATCTAATACGAGAATCTATAATGGACGCGTATATTTTAGATGGTCTTTGTTGTATGGACTGCGTTTATCATCTGAAGGTCTCATTTACACGCATATCGTATGTGTAGTACGTCTAGTTTAAAAAAACCAGTGTTCTAAGCAACAACAATTGCGGACACTAAGAATCCATTATCCCCAGACCTCACAGAGAGCGAATGCTCCCCAGGACGAACGTCTTTCGAAATATATTT
This sequence comes from Darlingtonia californica, assembly GCA_032270445.1. Lineage (NCBI taxonomy): Eukaryota > Viridiplantae > Streptophyta > Magnoliopsida > Ericales > Sarraceniaceae > Darlingtonia > Darlingtonia californica. The sequence goes on from JAUBWS010081088.1 coordinate 3,604, forward strand.
CATTACTGTTCCTTCTAAGAATTTCTTTCCTGAATCCAGTATTTGCGATGGTTCCGCATCAAACTGAACGGTTGCACTTCGTCCGTCTGTGAACGTCATAATGCCCACCTTCTTGTACGATTGTATATTACCCCCTGGATGGGGAGGCAAATGGATGGCATATCTGACGTATTGATCTTTATCCAGGGTGTTCATGCCAGCGATTTTATCGGAACGAATTTTGAACGCGCGTACAATCTCACTGTGGTAAGAACCATGTGTAGTTGCATCTACCAATAAAGTGTTATTGGGCTGTCGGTCGTCTACCATCATGTATGTGAAACATAATGGCTTCCAAAGATATGTGTCGCGGAATAACGGTCGCGGGACGTAGATCGAATGCGGGATTTGCAGACGGGTGACAGCGTCAGCTATATTCGTCATCTTCATTTTGACCAAATTCTTTAAGAACTCCGTTCGGATGTAATCGATGAGGAGATAGGCCACCTGTGCATGGCCTTGTATAGATGGATGAAATTTATCTTCAGCAAATAACTTATCTCTGCTGAATAACGGTGTACCGGCTTGAAGTTCCGGACACACCATGTTCCGCCAACTCAGACTAGTGATTTTGTAGTACTTGGCAATATCATCTCCACCTTCGTCTTCGAAGTTCCGGCAATGCGCTGCGAGGTCCGGATCCCAATCAAAATTAGCAAAGAAGTTGACAAAGATCAAGGAGGGTTTGGCGCGGTATGAAATGACATTTCTAACAAACTGTTCCAACGGCTGAGTTCTCTCTTTCCCTGCATCTTCATATCTCTTCATATCATTTGCTGACAATTCCCAAAGGACAATATTTGTTAATTTGTCATCCGGTAAATGATTTCTTAAGCAGTAGGAGTAGTAATCCGTTGAGATTCCACCAATGGAACAATCCCGGACAACCAGAGAGGATCCGGTGACCGGTCGGATGATCTTATTCCAGTAATCCTCGATGGCGTAAAAGTAGGATTTGAGAACGTAATCTAACCCTTTTTCACTGAAAGGACCACCTTTTGAGATGGATCCACCGACGATAGCAAGACCGACATCCTCACCACGCAAAGCACGATCCAACGATCTTCGTAAGCTTAATCCTGACAACGAACCCAAATTGGCGTACGCATTATGAACCTACGGAGAAGATAACAAGGTTACTGTTACTGCCAGTAAAATAATAAGTAATGTCGGTAAAATCATAAGTAATGCCGGTAAAATCATGGCCTTTCAAATGATAAGACTGACGTCGCATATATTAAGGAAAATAATTTTTGCGGAAGATAATTACATGTAATAAAGGCAAATCATATTATTATAGTTCTGGTAAAATTAAGTATATAATTTGTTTTTTAATATTTGATTATAGTCACAGTTCAGTAGGAGGCAAATTTTCTTTTTGGGGCAGAATTTCAGTTTCACCACGAGGGCCAATCATGGTAGGATTCCCTGGATCATCAGTGGGAGAGCAAATATTCCATATAAGAAAATTTGTTCACCTTTTCATTATCCAATCCAAGCGATTCAGCATTTGGGTATTGATCTTTGTATGACCATACTTCTGTAATATCTCTCTCCAATGCTTCGATTAATGTACCCACTGGTTCATTGTCAGCCATTGGTTTCGTCTGATCTGGTTCGAAATCGGGTAATGGCGTCTCCGCTTTAGCTGTATGAAAACGAAAGAAAACCGGTTGATATTGTCTGGAAGGTGATTTTTGCAGACTATCTTAAGGAAAGAAACTTTGGCAGAATTGGCGGTTTACTAAATGTGCCAAAACCCGCCAAATTGGATGCTTCCCAGTGGGCGGAATTAGTAAAAGCCCTATGCGGAGGAGTGTTTTTCTTTTTTAACCAAAGCAATCCTGCGTGCCATATAAAAAGGAAACACTCCTCCACATGGTTTTTTTTCTCACGATTTAGCCAAAAAAGTTTTAACAATATTCTCTACTCTTGAGTCCGGAATAGACACCCCCGGCAATTAATTTTTCGATTTTTCCACCTAGGACATTCTTATTCCATACCCCGGCAGTTAGATTAAATAAATCAGGGTCAAAATTTAAAAATGTCAATTTTTTTCATATCAATGTAAAAGAGAATTCTTTAATTATACATCGTCAATTGTATTCTTCTTTTTGTCATAAGAGACACTTCAAATGTTTTTTCTTAAGAACACGTTTTTTTTTGTTCTCCGATCTCCCTATCTTTGAAAATTCAAACTCCCCGCTAATTCCAACCCCCGCGTTTATTGGTTTTCTATTTCGGACTTGAGAGTAAGTGGGGTCGATTATTTGGGGTCCCTTCAGAGGAAAACTCCAAGAAAACACTTAAAATAACAGGGACATTTGCTGATACTGGGAAATTTTCCATTTCCTCCCTGTATATTTTTCCTCGGTCCCTTTAGCGTAGTACTTATCGAAAATATATTGTATTCACGTACAAATGTTTCAAAGACTTATTTATAGAGGTTTTACTTAGATACCGTTTTTCTCCGCATATAAGCCCACATACAGATAAGTCCCCCTTTCTCCTAAGAACGTGTGTGTCTTGCATTTGAGAACCGTTAAAGTTTAACGTAGAAAAGGCTGTACAAAATGTTTGAAAGAACGAGTCATCTAGAGATATTTGCCTCAGTTATTCAAACAAATATAAGAGACTTTACGAAGGAAAACTTTAATGGTCCTCAAATGCAAGACAGACTGTATATAAGGTAAGCAACAGATACCCCTTAACCCAAATAATCCCATGAATAGACCCAACAGTGAAGGAACACGAAATCCAAAAATCAGTTGAAATACATTGGCTGGTTGACTTACCAAGAGCTGAGACTTGGTATGGGGACTTGGGTACGTAGACCGGTTCTGATGGATATTTTGCAGCATAAGCACCATGGACGTACTGCGATTGTGGATACATTCCTTGTGTTTGTGAGGCCTGGTACCCAGCTTTGTTATTCCCGCCATTTTTATTCCCTTTGAAAACTTTACCAAGCTTCGAATTCAACGAGTTCAACAGTGACTTCATTCGGCCACTCTGACCGCCAATCAATGAAATATTGCTAGCCTGGATCCTTGCTAAGGTGTTCTGTGCATTACGAAGAGTTTGTGATTGCATTCTGAGGCTAGTGGAAAGATCAGATGTAGAACCAAGATCATTGTTTAATCCTTTGTGTTCAACAGGTGTTGGGGCAACACCATGAGAGGCTGCCAAGTCAGCATTAGTTGCCTTCAAAACAGTTTCATGGTAGCTCTTGGCATTCTTGATTCGGTGTTTCAGTAATGCACCAAGTTCTTTGATCTCCGGTGCAAGCTTCTTGAACGCATTCTTATCCAAGTCGCCGTTCTTCAAGAAACCCTTCAGTTTCTTTTGGACGGCCTTACGAATGATGTTTAGTTGTGGATCAGGTTTTCCCGTTTTCTTCTTCTTCAATCTCTTAATTTCATCCTTTAGGAGGTGTTGAATTTCTTCCAATGCGTGGTTCCTTTTCCCCTTTCCTTTACCATGTTTACTGGCACGCTCTTCAGAGGTGAATCCTAACCTGTCGTCTGGGATTGTCTCAGTTTGGCTATTAGTGTATGCACCGAACGCTCTCTGGTCGTGATGAGCCATTTCTTCTTGTTTGTTGTTGGTATGCTTGAATTTCAGTCGGTTCTCCAACTCGTTGACAACCTTCAAATCCTTTTCCAAAACAGAACGCGCTTCGCTTAGATCATTGGAACCCTTCACATGTTTACCATAGTGCGTCTGAAGCGTTTGAATTTTCTTGATCTCGGTCAGGATTTGAGATTTAAATTTCATCAGTTTCTTCATATTAGATCCTGGTGAAGCATCTTTGACATTAGAGATGAGGTCATTGGCAGATTTGCTTAGTGCATGGTGACTTAGTGAGAGATCAGCTTTACCGCTCATGACATTTTGTACAACATTGGCGAAAGCTTTCTCAGCACTGGCTTCAATTTCCTTGACATCCTTCTCTTCTGTCTTCCTCAGCTCCTTGTTGGTTGGTGTGGTAACTGTATCTACAATCTTAGAGAACTCATCTGCAGCACTCTTAGCAATCTCAGCTGTATCATTTGGTTCTTCACCATTGTTCAATAGATTCTTCCTCTTTGCCACCAGTAAAGGATTTTTCGCCTGAAGGAAATTGAGAGTTTAGAAGTGTTTGATGAAAACAAATGAAAATTTGAAAACTCTTCAAATCAAATCATTTCCTCTAGAAATGAAGCAAGGACCTCAAAAAAGTAGTAATATTTATATATATTTTTGAAGATTTAAAAAACTTTTCATTAACCTTTATTTACACTACGCTTTGTTTTTTTTAAAAATGGAAAGATTATTTCAATACTTTTCATTTCCCTATGGTTCAGAAGTTATTGGCTTGCCTAAACATATTGGTATTTTGGTCAAACCTGGACGCCAATGTGCGTCTTTCAAAGCCTGAGAGTCATTGAGCTTTTGTATAGATTTAAAGCTAGCCGACTTTTATTTAAGTTATCTTGGATTACTTTACAAGCTATAGATTGGTTTATTTGGATGACCATCTTAACTTTCGCTCTTTTGAAAGTTGGTGACATTGTCTTTTATCGAATCAACAAATTCGATCACATGAAGTCTTATAAAAAACTCTTTTTATTGTTTGTAGCTACTTCTGTTATTGTCAACTATACAGAAACAAAATACATACCAGTTGCGGATAGAGACTATGTGAAAGTTGTGATTTCACAAAGTTAAGTAGTCTAAAATTACCAAAATCGGGAAAATTTTATAGACATTTTGGGAAAAATAGGGGAAAGTTCAGGATTTTTACATGGTGGTTTGAAGAGTCTGTATCCGCCTTTGCATACATACCTTAGAAACCAATTTGGTCTTCTCGTCTTTCCAACTCCTTGTTTCGCTCTCATCAGTATCGCTCTCTACAACTTGTTTCTTTTTCTGCCACTGTTTGACTTTTGCACGAACTTCTTCTAAAGTCATTTCATTTGTTTCATTGGCAGAATTGACAGAAGATCTTGATGGAGTTTTCTTCTGGATCAACTCATCGTTGCGATCTTCTTTCTTTATAAGAGCTTCTTTGGCTGCTACAAGAAATTGAAGAAAACCTTATCGAATCAATAGGTCCAAAAATAATTAATTTCACTTGGCAGCTTTGCAAATTTTTATCTATTCCCTTCGGCGTTGTACTTATCGAGAGTATATTGTATCACGGTCGTGACGTACAATGGATTTCTGAGAGACTTTCATCGAGACTGTTAAAATAAACAAACTTACTGATTTTCTTGCCGTGAGCCGTCTTTACATGCCTATGGAATTTGGCAGTTTTCTTCTTATTCTTGCGGGCGTGATGTGCTGAAGAATATCGTTTCTTCGATTCTTTCATCTTAGGTTTCGACAATTTATCCCCATCAATTCCAGATCCCGATAAATCGCTATCATTATCCTCATCATCGTCCTCTTCATCGCTTGCATTCTCTTCTTGGATTTTCTCTTTAAGCTGGTTAATCAAGGCAGGTGGTGCCTTGATGTCCTTAAGATGCGCAAGTGTGCTACTCACTCGTGTGGTACTGGAAGGACTCCTCCCTGACACATCATCTTCATCATCGTCACCATCTTCATCATCGTCATCATCATCATCCTCGCTGTCATCACTATCGTCCTCCTTTTTTGGAACAACTTTCGCTGTCGTTTTCATATTCTTAATCCCAACGAAACTGCGTTTTGCAGCTGGTTCGTCGTGTGGTTTTATTGACTCGTTTTTCTTTGTGTTAGCGACTTCCGATTTCTTCTTCTTCTTTGATTTATCGGCAACGCCGTTTATATTGACGTTGACAAAGACGTCGATCTTCTCCTTTTGGCTTTTGACTTTCTCAGGAGAAGTAGGGAGTTTGTCTTTTTTTGCACCAATATCCATTAGGTCATCTTCAGGTTCAGTGTCAGAAAGATCTGTAAATCAATAGAATATCGATATCTCACATGACCCGTCTAAGATCTGTCAAATTAAATGTCAGTGTCTAAAAGACCAGTGAAATAAAATGTCAGGACTGAAAGATCTGTAAAGTAAAATGTCACTGTCTCAGACACCTAACTTTTATCCTTACTTGGCATTTGACAACTATTCGTAAACGATTACGGATTCTTTTTTTCCCAACCATAGGATAATTTACTTACGTTTACTCTTTCGTTTCCCCTTAAAATCATACAGTAAACCAATCAAGTTTTTTGTCAGTTCAACTTGCTGTTTTTTGTCCGTCATTCCGTCATTGTACATGTCAAAAGCGTCATGCACTTTGTTGTCGATAACGTGTTTCGTGATAGTGGTACGTGCATCTAGTATGTGGTTACGAATATTTTCGAGACTCATACCTTGAATATCGTCATCATCACTGTTTAGTACATCCGGTTTCGCGATGGAATCTTTACGTTTGTTTTCGACATGCTTGGTACTACTTGCGACATGAGTTTCAGTATTTTCGAACAAGTCTAAATCGTCGCCGAATTCTTTAGTTTTCGGCGTTACGTCCTTCTTAACTGCGGATTCCGTTTGATCCATTTTCTTATCACTTTCGTCTTTGTGTCCGACAAAATCGAATTGAGATTCGTCAGAATCATCAGCGGTTTCGTCTCCAAATAAGTAATTTACGACGTATTCATTGAAAGGATCGCCGTCGTGTGGAAAGTAAGGAAGATCTCGCCCGCCTTCACGGGGTGTCGAATGGACGAGACATGGAAGAATCAAGGCAAATAAAAACAACACGATCTTGGTAACCATTGTATCTGAAAATAAATCAAATCATTATAAGAGATTTTAAAAGGTATTCGTTATTAACCCTTACACTCCGAAAGACGCTTACATACGTCCAAATTTGAAAAAAATACCACTATGTCATTAGAAGGCCATACCTTTGAAAGATTTAGAATTGGCCCAAATGACCCGCAGTTTTTCTAAAGAACATAAAAAGAGCTTTCTTTTGGTACCAAACTCAACTAGACTATCCCATTCCACTGTCCAGAAAATAAAGTTCAAAGTCTAAAGAGATGAAAAAATCTGTAGTCTGAGGGTTGATTGTTATTATGGATTGCGAACAAAAAATATTTTCACAAATTATTGCGAATCTAACTCATGGCTCCCGACGGTCATTTATTTTGCGATTTTTGACAAAATCTTGGAAGAATTAACGTCACAATGGTTAGTCGCAATCATTAATGTTCGCTTTTAATTAGTTCCTTAAAGGAACCAACTTCAAAACAATTGTTACGACAAAATTTCCTAAATTAAAAAAAAACAACATTTTTTTGAAATTCGTTTATCGATGACTTTTATATACCCAAATAAAGGGGTTTCACACAAGAAAAGCGCAACAAGATAGTAAAATTTTAAAAGTTCTTACCTGGTAACACAACGTTTCGTGAAAGAAGTTAAATTTATTCGTTTTTTGAGGTCAGACCTCAACACAACATTTTCCCAAAAATGAAAACCAAATCCAGCAATTACCAAAAAACAAAACCAGACGAAAATTGAAAGCCCTATTACTAAAAAAGCAAAAACTTAATAAGATTTCAAACTTAGATTTTTCTCTCAAAAAAAATTGTTTACGATTCCATGATCGTAAATACAATATAAACAGTTAACGCTGCACAACTAACATGCTGAATGTGAGTAAAAGTAATTTTCAAACCAGAAAGAAAGATAAGAATCAGCAGTACATTCGAAAATTCGAACAACGCATTTTACGCACAGTTCGAATTTAGTTCCTTTTAGTTTTAGGGGCCGATTTGAAAACGATAAATAACGGCTTCGTAATAATAATTAAATCAAAGAAATTAAGATAATCGAAAAAATATATTTACTTATAATTCAAAAGTTTAAAGGTTCCAAATTCATGGTACCGGAAAATGTTTAGAATCAGATTTATTCAGAGTACCATTTTTTATTAAATTGAAATGTAATGCTTAATCAATTAAATATTTTGTTTGTTCTAGTTTGTTATTACCGAAATAATCATGACTGATTAGATTTTGCTTAGAAGTGTAAGCGTAAAGCAGGGTGATTAATGCGTAATAATTTGCTTTTATGTAATTACCCCGTTTTTTTTGTAATCGCCCTACTTTTTTTGTAATCAGGATTTTTTTTCCGCGTTTAACAATTTTTATTTTGGCTTTTTTTTGTAATCGCCCTACTTTTTTTGTAATCAGGATTTTTTTCCGCGTTTAACAATTTTTATTTTGGCTAAAATAATCGTACGATATTTTTAAACTAATCAACTTTGTTGAAAATGTATTTTGTCCGATTGATATCAAGATTGCAAAAAGTTTGAAGTTAACTCAATAATGTTTTTCAAGTTTGTTTTGTTTGGTCATATAATTAACGAGTAATAACATGATATTTTCGGGTGATTTTGGGATCAATAGCCTCTCATATCATTGAAAGAAATTTCAAATATCCCTCACTGAACCTCGGGGCTATTAATCCCAAATCACCCTCAAAACCATGTAATTACAAATACAAAGAGAAAGCTGAAGCAGACACACAGCTTGATTTCAAGCTTGAAAATAAATACAAGTTGAAACGCCTATATGTATGTGTACTTTCTGCATGCTTTCAACTTCGAATTCTGTTTCAAAGAAACAGCAATACGAACCAATGCCAAAATAACTTTCTGTATAGAAACAAACATAAGAGTGAGGCTAGTAAAATGATATTTCGTATTTAATTGGGACTATAATTTGTTAAATTAAAGTTTAATTCGCTATTGTTATGGCTCGTAAATCTAGTTAACCATGTCATGGCCTTAAGGGAATTTCTGATGACCACGAACAAAGGATTAAAATCGATGCCAAAATGTATATCTTTCAGAGAGTTTGGATAATCCTACATTTGCTGCATATTAGTTGGGTCTTATCACGTGATCTTGAAAGTAAGTATTTTGTTTCTATTCGTTTGTTTCACG
>JAUBWS010081099.1:0-12566 GCA_032270445.1 Darlingtonia californica
CACAGGCTTCAAACTTACTGAAAAAAAAAGAAGAAAAAATGAATTTGCCGATTTTAAGAAGCCTTGCTACGCCGGCTTAATAAAAAGGTTCCGTCGAGTTTTTACTCCAACATGACTGTCTATAAAAAATACTATATATTTCTTCTTTGATTACGCTTCAGGTGTCATGTTTAAACGCTTCATTTTTTTGCAGGATGATCGAATTTATTTTGAACCATGCAAAGCTGAAATTTATGAAGAATGGTGATTTTGGTGGAGTTGAACTATGTGATACGTATGTGGAAAAAAAAATTTCTTCTCACTTTTTTCTGGGGGAAAATTTAAAATTCCAAATTAACTTAAGGGAAGAATTTTTCGCGGAATTTATTTTAATGATTCTAGCCCTAAATGAAATTAAATTCCGCGAAACTCAAATAAAAGATCCAATTTCAATCTTAATTTTTACTGTTTCTATGCATATAAACAAGCTTTAAGTAATGTCAATATGAGCGAATCGCGAAAAATTCCGCGAAAATTTCTTCCCTTAAAGTAATAAGGTTTCTCATGCTGGCCAACCGCTGTGATTACCATAAAGTCTGTTTTGTATGTTTTTGTGGTAGGCATAATCCTCACGGTTAGCAGAACTGTGAGACTGAAAAGGCTGTTTGCATAATTTTTGGACTTCACATATTTTTCATTGATATTGTATTTTTCACTCGTCATATTTAGTCACTTGTCAAGGGTTGAAATTTTGAAACTATTGTTAGAATCAAACTGGAATGAATTACCAACAATGCAAGAGTTTGCACAACCAGAAACATTAAGGTATTTATTATACCAATTGATTTGTTACGATAGTTTGACTTATCTTTTACGTTTTCGTTGTACTTGCTTCTAGACTAAAATCTTCTTTTAAATAGCGTATTGTGCAAGTTGATCCAGTCAAACGTTTTTGTAAAAATACACCTTGTCTAACGTTTATGGTGACTATCGCTAAATAATTAGTTGCATTTTATGACATTTTCAACTAAAGTTTGTAGGCCTTATCACAAGATTACGATGATTAAAAATAACATTTTCCCTTATCTTTACAGAAGGTTACGTGACAAACTGATGGAACGTGAACGGTTTACACTTGCTTTAGAAGTAACAAGTAAATGTGGACTTGATGCTACCCCAGTTCATTTCTTGATGGGCATTTCACGACTCAAGTGCGGTCACTTGGAAAGAGCTAGAGAACATTTAGCTCGTTGCTTAACCGTATGTTTGGTTTTGTCTAATCTAGAAATGCGATAATGTATGATTGTACGGAGCAAAAGTGTTAAATGAAATTTTCGATATTTTGCAACACAAGCTAAAAAAGGGCTTTCATCAGAACTAACCTTTAAAAAAGATAAGTACCGCCGCGCTGGATTGATCTTAGATTTTAGAGTTTGTAATCAGAAGGGGTTACGTTATTTATTTGCTTAGGCAAGGAGCAAAATATTGTGTAACTTTTTTTAATTTCAATAGTAATTTATTCTTCTTTTTCTTTAGAAAACATCAGGTGAAGCATCAACGGCATTTGGACCAAATCATCATTATTTACAAAGGATTATCGATGTCATTGAAAATACTCCATTAATAGCTCTTTATCATGGTGTAAGTAATATGGTATCAGTTTCTTTGCTTTATTTTCATATATGCACACACAGAATATTGTTCTGTTTTCGTATCGTAGACCATTATGCAGTTTTATTTCCTTTTATACGAGGAATCAGGGGAGGGGGGGGGTCTTTTTTTACAGAAAAAGTCGATATGTACCCAGAAAAAGTATCTAGGTACTAATTGGCATCTAGGTACTAATTGACAAAATTTAAATGTAATCTTTGCCTTATCACAACTTACAATTAAGAAGATTTTGGTAAGAGCTTTTCGAATTTAGTAGTTCTTTTATCTTGACCTATCAGTTTCTAATTTTCGTATGCCTTTTCTAGTTGGGCCATAAAAAAAGTGAAACAGCGTTAAAAAATTATTGGTTTGTAATAATTTTTAGAAAGAAGGCAGTTCGATGTTGAACAGCTTGCAAGAACAAACAAAGGTTAGTTTCCCCTAGTATTTCTATTCACCTTGGTATAATGCAGGAAAAATGGTAGTGATTAATACATAATTATAATCAACAGAGAATATTCTTACTTCAAATCATCTTTGAGCAAGGTGTAGGGGTTATGAAATGAAGGAAAGAGGGGAGCGGCATTTTAGATTCTTTAAATTATTTTTAGACTTTGTTAAGTAACTTTTCGCATACAGGGTCCAGGATAATAAAAAATTCATGTTGCTTAGAAATTGGTTTTGAATTTGTCATCAGTGAGAACCTAGCTTTACATTCCATATTTTTTTGTCTTAGAATTCAGTATGGAGATGTCCTTTAGATATAATCCGCTACACTGAGATTGTTTATTATTTACAAGAATATGGTTCACATGGTCACATGATCAAGTTCTTTGTCCGAAATAATTTGCTATCCGAAGCTGTGACGTACATTCGAGATAAGGTGACATCATCTTATTATTGTTGTAGATAATGAATTGAAACAATTATGTATGATTTACATGGATTCAGAACAGCTTGAAAGGGTTCATAGAAATACAAATTTTGATTTTTATCCTTCTCCTACATCAAGAAGTGTTTTTGACTGATATATTATCATAAGTTTTAAGTATTCTTTAAACGAGTTTTCTTTGTGTTTTTGATTTTACAGGAGAATATACATGCAATTATAGTATGTTTCTCAGGTGAAAATGTCCTGTCTAACCGTGAATAAATCTAAATAGACATTTTTGTTTGGTTTTCAGAAATGTTCGCACGATTTGTTTATCATGCATTTTCTTCAACCTTCGTTTCGAGATGGTAGCTTTGAAGAACTGTGTGAAAAACTTCGCTCCAACGATCCTTCTTTGAAATTCTGGCAGGCTTATTTAACTTCTGCGTGCAAACACTTAGAAAAACATGGTAATTTTCATTCGCTCTATGAAGTACAACTTTTTATAAGGGTAAGTATTTTATTGGATATGAAGTACAACCTTTTATGTGTAATTGTTTTATTGTACTCATGTAGACTTTCGACTGTTTAAAGTGTCCTGGTCTGTCTTAGTTTTCCCGACCGCAAATTCGTGTGGTTACAGCTTAAGAAAGACGTTTTTAAGAAAAACTTTCCTGTTATATATTTTTTTGTATAGTTACTCGTATAAGCCAAAGAAGACGGGCATTATTTCAAATATTTTTTGCTATGTGTGTATTTGTTTAAATTCTCAGAACTAGCTTGATTTGCTACTTCATCATCGACCGTTTAGCTCCTTATTTTATTATGAAACTATTTCAGCTGTTTAAGTCTGACATTTGTTGTTTGTATCGAAATCGTTTTCTCTTCATTGACATTACTTGCGTTTTTCACTTCAGGATTATTTTCGTGCTGCTCTCACTTGCGTACGTTTTTATTTGGGTACGACTGGTCAGCCTCCAAGTTCATATGCCGATTTACATCGCCGTTTAATTTTCTTACAAAAAGCAACAAAACATTTGGAACATTTGATCAAAGAACGTAGTTCGAAATCATCCTTTGTCAGCCATGTTGGATCATCGTTGCTAGGAGAGGACAAAGGAATATCTAACCAAGATATTCCAACTAGCAAATTAAAACAACATTTGAATACAGTGAATTTGCAAAATGATGTCACAATGTTTTTATACAACACAAAGCCTGTTGATGGAGATGGTATGGGTGCATCAACTTCAACACCCCTACCTACGCTATTTGGAAATGGCAAAGAAAGGGCGGAATTGGTGGTTTCGGTATGTCTAATTTCTTGTTTTAGTGAGTGAATGTTTCATTTTCATTTTTGAATATCTTTTTTTTCTTCTTGCTTTAGCTTTTAATGCATTCTGCTGAGGAATCGCTTCCGTTGGCTTCGCGGATCATACAAGTAAGTTTTCCTCAAACTCTCTTAGTACCTAGATACTAATGTTAGTGGAATTGATTTTGTGGTGGACTTTCACGTATTATGTTACATTTTTCTTGAATGAATTTAATTAGGTTTTTAGACTTCTTTTTTTTTTCACTTAGGATATTGAAATTGATTGCTGTAAATGTTAAAATGTTCTTATTTCAGGAGTTCAAGCTTCCATCTTCTCCTATTTTCGGTCGCGCGGTCGTTCGTATGACGCACGAGAAGAAATATTCACGAGTTACATCAGTACTTCAGAACATTGAAAAAAATGGGATGATAAACTCAATGGAAAAAGATGAGATTCTTTTAAAAATCATCAAAGTTTTTGGACAAAATGGAAATGTCAAAGATGCTTCACAATTTATTAAACAAATTCGTGGTGAACCTTCTAAGGTAACTACTGTTATTAAGAAATTTTTAACAATACTTAGGACGAATAAATACGTCTTGAGAATTGAAAATTCTTAGTAAAGGTTTCTTGAATGGTCAATCGAACCCAACAAACCATACCATTTTTGAAGTCAAATTTAATGACCTGTATAATTAAACTCAAATAGCAATATTAGGCCTTTTAAGTGCTGATGAAAAAGTCTAAATTTGACGAATGACCCTATTTTTCTTATCAAATTTTCATGTTTTCTCTACCGGATCAGTCAGATGTATAGAATTTAAAACTTCAAAAATTCACTTTCAAAGGGGTGACCATTGACAACCTTTCAATCCTCCTAAAGACCAAGCCAGGATAATTTCCATGGTGGTATCAATGGGAATTCGTATGGTGTAGGTGCACTTTGGCCAAATATCAGATTTTTAAAAATCTAGGTATTGGTTGATTTTGGCGTAACCCGACTTTACTAGGATAACTGAATGTTATGGTTTTATTTAAAAATAATTTTCCTTCAACGTTATAGATCAACGCTTTTATCATTTGTGGACGATTGAGAGATGCATATCTAGAAGCGGTCAAAAAAGAACGCGTAGCGGAAATTCAACGAATATTAGATGCCGCGCGACAAGCTAGCAATCAGAAAAGCATGGTGGAAATTTGTGAGAAATGGCTGAAATCTTACCGCGATAACCAACTCAGGAAAGAACAAGCATTGAATCAAAAATCGACAAAATCTCGGTGATAATATGATGAAAATGAGAGACACATGAAGGTTTCATTTCATTCATGTAGATGAATGCATCATACTGATTAAGTGTCATCAAGGTTTCTACTAAACATCACCAGTATTAGTTTTCATGGATAAGATATGGGCTTTAAATTTATAAGTGAAATTTTTAAACGTCGCTGTAGATCAAGTAGGTTTTGTAGTCAAGAAAACGACATAAGAATGACAAAATAATTTTAATTTTAATCCTATTTTGAATCTGTTTGCTACTCGCTTTTTGTTGCATCTGCTTCAGAAAAAATATATAATAAGGCAGAATCGGACTATTTGCTTTTGCAGAATCAAGAAGCTCTCATAATTGTGATTTAATAAAGTTATTTGATTATTATAAAATCGAACAATCGAAAATCGAACATGTATCGAATTGAGTTTACATAGGAGGATAGTTTAACTATCAAAAATACTATTTTTAACCTACATATGCAAATATAATGTTTGATATCAATAGTTTAGGAAATTAAAAGGATTTTGAGATTATTTTTTCACTGTTTTTACTTTTATTAGAAACGATCGTAAAATATGTTCTTAAAATAAAGGCCCACTTAAGCATATCTAACATTTTATTCAACACCTTTGAGTGTACACATTTTTTTTTGTAAGCCTAACGTCCTATAAGCACATAACGACAGAGATGTGTGTCTGAATTTTTGGCATTCTCGGGGTTCTCGGGATTCAAAAGGATAAGCATATTTGAGGCTGAGCTAAAAATTCCATATGCTTAACATTTTATTCAGCATCTCTGTTTACGAGCGTATTACAATTGAAAAGAGCTCAATAGAAAAACGTGCTTCTACAGAGATGTTGTCTGAAATGTTGGATCTGTTAAAGTTGGTCTTGATGTTTTTTTTTACGTGCATTCGTTTGGCACCTGGAATTATAGTTTATGACGTCATTTTTGAAATAGATTTGTTGTATCTTTGAGATGTTAATAATCTAGTTTTTGCTTTTACATGTATATTTTGATTGGTTTTTCTTTAGATAAATTTCTAACGAACTCAAGATAATGATTTTATAACACAGGGTCAATTGACCAAAGCAATCTTTTCTTAGTGCGATAATTAGGTCCTGAAAATATGTATATAATAAAAGAATAGTTTCTTTAAACAGATAATTTATATATGCAATATAGTTTTTGTGTGACACCAAGTACTATGTCGATTTTTTTATCAGATCACACTTTACATGGTGGCCACGCCATAATCTTGTTTTTTATTCTTACATTAAATGAAAAAATTCCGGCCAAAAAGTCAAAGAAATATATCAATTTTCTATGCATTAATAATGGAAGAAATTGACAACAATGACGTCCTTGAAGAGTGCTTTATCTAATCACTTGTGATTTTTACGTCAGGCCGTGAAGGTTAGTTAACTAAAACATTCCTTATCTTTTGCAGTTAAATTTTCTTGCCTTTTTTCTCGTTTGAAGATTTTTTTCCCGTGACAGAAACGTCCGAAGTCCGTCCGAAAATTAGGTTATAAAACGTCTGAAAATGAAAATCTTTGAGATTTTTTTAATGATTTTTGGAAAAAGAATATGTTAGTGGTTGCACTGTAAACGAAAAATGTTTTCAATATGTTCTTAATATATTATATGTTCTATAATATTAGGTAATCTTCTTTTATATACGATAAGTTTCCTGTATTAAGAAATCAGGAAACTGTTTTTGAAATATTTTTTACATCTTTCACTAATTAGACTTATACGCTTTATCAATGATAATAAAGCTGTATGAAACAATGTAACTCATAGAAATTTAACTCCAATTTTAAGCGTTCGTAATTTGTGTTATTTTAATTTGAATGCAGTAAGTATGCTTAATAAAAAGTCCTACCATATGGTTGAAAATAAGGTTTTAAATTTTTGCGGTATTAAATTATTGCGGAATTTATTTTTGCGATGTTAAACCAAAATCGCAAAATCTACAATTTTTTGGAACGCAAAAATTAATTCCGTAAATTGTTTTTTTTTAAGTTAATTAATTTTCTGAATAATTACTCACCATGTCATTACTAAATTGCAAAAATTAATTCCGCAAAATACAAATTTTTAGAGGCTTCAACCGCAAAAATAAATTCCGCAAACATTTAATACCTTTTTTTTTATAGAAAAGACTCCAAATATTCGATACAATCGAGACATATTTTTATTTTTGATAAATGTTACGGTTTTGTCAACGCAAGAAGTTTTCGACTGTCATTATGGCAAAGCTCAGTAAGTTGTAGTTATCTTAATATATTATTTTTTTGTATTTTAGTTAACATTTGTATAAGAAATTATTGTTCTACGCATTTAACTCGTTTTGAAAGAATTGAATTAGTATTATCTATTTTTAAAAAAAATGACATAATCATTTTGCTAAACTAAATATACAATGTTTTTCTATTTTATGCAAATTTATAAATATTTTCCCTCTTAAAATTAGGGTCGCTATGCCTAAAATCGCTTAAAATGAAATTAAAATCTACAAAATAAATTAAAATCCATAACAGTGATTTTAAAAGATATTTTCTTTTAGGGTAATTGCTTATTTTATGGGAGTTTTTGAAAGTTACCAAATGTAAGCTCAGCTCAACTGAAATTTTTTATTTGTCTGAAGTGGTTATTTTGTTTTAGCAAAAGAACTATGGAATATATTTAAAATGTAGCCTATATACGAAGATGTAAGTAAGATTTAAATCTTCATTCTTTATTTTAACTTTTCCCATGCCATCCGCTACGCAATGATGCTAGAAATTTCAACCCCTGTATTTTTGTCAAGATTTTAAACAAGTATATGCCAATCCAATGCCAACTGTAAGAGCAGCTATCCCATAAGGGGCCCAAATATTCTCATCTTGAGTATCATCTCCAGAGAATGATCTTTCATCTGATGTGTCACTATCCGAGGAAGGAGCCCAATCACTGGAAGTATCAAAGAATGAGTTGTCTGGTCCATTCAAACCAATATCAACCTAAAATACGGAAATGATTTTATTTTATTTTATAATTTTGAAAAGTTACAAAAAGCTTTTCTATTATGAAATTTTGGGCTCTGAAGTTACGTATTGCTGAGAAGTCTAGCCTGTATGGTCACTATAATGTTACCAATACTAACAAACAATTACAGACTGGTGGACTAATCGCATTCATCAATCATTCCATTCAAGGAATCTCTCGCTTCATTTTATATTCAATATGAGGAGAATTTTCATCACCTGAACACCGTCCGTATTTACGTTTCCTACTAGATATTTGATATTGATAATACGCCACAAATTAAAAAAGTTAAGGAAGTCAACGAAAATTATTGACAAATAATCTTACCCAGCCGTTACCTTCTTTCAATGGAGACTCGGGTGAATTTTCTGTGAAGAATTTCGTAGAATAATCGACCAATAGTTCCAACTGCTCTTCATTCAAATTCCCCTCGACCATGGTCTCTTTTACTACATTTAAAAGCATAGCTAGTCGTGCTACAGTTGATTTTGTCGCGAAGTTGTACACTTTATCTGCAACTTTTGAAAATATAGAATATGTGATAGAATTTGTTGCGCGTATTGGATTTAACAAATCGGCCATCGAAGCTTCAAGTACTTCTCCATAATCCCTCATGATTTCTTCGCTAATCCTGTCCAATTTCTGGACAGCAATTGTTTGAGGAGTGAAAATGTCGGATTCAACTAGTTGTAAAGCAATGCTTCGGCGAGGTATGTTGATTGTCAAACCACGTGGTCGTGGTGGTAGGATTGACCTAAAATCAAAACGAAAATCAATTTAAAAAAAAAAGCATTTACATTTGTTTTATCACAAGATATCAGATTTTGCGGTGAACAGCTTTGCTAAATATATCAGTAAGTGGATTTCTTTTCAAGGATGATACCATAATCTACTAAAATTAATCCACATAGGGTAGTTATTTCAACGACTCAACTTTTTTTCGGGATGTAAACCGGCCTTTAAAAGTATGACAAAATGATAAATTGATGAATGAAGAAAAGTCGCTACCCTTTTGAAAGATGCAAAAACAGGAAACGATACAAGATTAGATTTAGTATGCCTTGCCTCGTACGCAATCGAATTAAACTCTGAGAACCAAAATAATAGAAAGACCAGAACATTACATATGGGAGTTCGTTGTCAAGATAGAATTATAACCTCAAAACGAGGT
Source organism: Darlingtonia californica (assembly GCA_032270445.1). Taxonomy (NCBI): domain Eukaryota; kingdom Viridiplantae; phylum Streptophyta; class Magnoliopsida; order Ericales; family Sarraceniaceae; genus Darlingtonia; species Darlingtonia californica. The sequence continues at coordinate 9,289 of JAUBWS010081099.1, forward strand.
AAGGCATACATGAAGCAGAGATCACGAACATAGACCCTACCTTCGGTCGTCCTGGTAACTTTCGTTTTTGATTTCAGATAAATTTTCATTTTCTTCGTCTTCGTGTTCTTCAATTGTTGTTGTAGTGATTTCTGGGATACGATTATCTTGTTCCTGTTCATCTTCTACGATGTGTTCTTTCAACCATTGAATTATGGGTAGTTGCATCTCCTCAAATTTCCTCTTCATTGTAAGATATTGTTGCGACGTCAAATCGCTTGAACTTCTCTTGTATTTCTGTTTTTGCTGTAGCTTACGTAGTTCTTGGTGCTCGCTTTCCCCGAGTGTAACAGTTTTCGATTTATTTCCACTGATTTTGCGCTGTTTTTTAGCATCTCTTTTTCGAACATACGAATGCTTTGCGGATGTACTATCGATATTTTCAGTTTCTTTTTCTGTCTTTTGTTCTTTGTCTTTTGAAGATTTTACACTGGAACTTAACCGCCTAAACCTGTCTAATTTGAAGCGAGGTGTCGTTGTCTTAAGAAATTCTAAAAAAATCAATTTCGTCTCCATTTCAAAAAGTTCTTTTGGAGTAATACCTGACACTAACGTGTGTCTTCGCTTGGCGCAATAACAGTTCTCATCTTCTTTGCTTTTTATGCTTGACTGATAGCTATGGTTGTTCTGGCGACATCGTGAAGGATCCAAGCTTCCTGGAAGTAAACTTTCGGTGTTTCGTCTTCTATTATGATATTCTTTTTCTGATAACATATTTGGTGTCTTGCCTTGTAAGGCTTTCTTCCTTTCTGCTAAAATCTTTGCTGTAGCCATACTTTCACTACTCCGACGAACTTGTGGAATGACAAGTTTACATGACCTCTCAATGCTTTTATACACATCGAAACGTTTCATCATTGATAAAAATTTAAAATTATTTAGCAACTATCAAAATTTTCTCAGATGTTTTCAATAATGTATGAACATGCAAACATGAAATATTTATTTGAATCCAATCACCATTAGTTTCCATTTTATACAAAAACTGTGATAGACGAGGAAAGGAAAAGTTATCACAGGGTCTCTCTGAAACAAAAATGCAAGTCGATAAAAAGATAACGGGAGATTCAGTGAAATCAATAGCCCTAATCACAGCAGTTCCAAAGCATAGTAATTCTATTGACGTCACTCTGTTAAAAGTAGCCTACCCAGAGGCTGAAAGCAAAGTCTACATCTAAATGAAACGATTGACGTAGAAAATTAGATTTTAAATTTTACATTCCAAATATGGCGGGAACTCTTTGAAAATGTTACTTAAGTCTGTCGTCACTAAGTGGACGATTTTTTAATAGAGCGTTGGAGTATACAGTAGCAAACTTTCAAAGGTTGGCTTTGCACACGCGTAACACTAATAAATTCAAGAAAAACAGGTTTTTTAGCAACGAATTAAAATGTATTGGTGTTACTAAAGCTACAATTTAAAAATAAGTTCGTCAAAGAGGATCCTGACTTTCTCAAAACCCACGGGAAAGTATGTAACTAACAAATAATTGGTAATTTCTATCACTAAACCGAAAGCCCGCAAACGAGTTCCGTGTTCAACCACGAATCAACAGACGGAATAATTTCGGAAAATATTTCGGTGATTTTTCTTAAGTTTTAGCGCATTCATTTTCGGTGAAATATAAAGAACATCAGGGAGTGTATTTTAGATCTTGATGTTTTTATAAGAGAGAAGTAAAAACACGAATGATAATTTAAAAAAATTAGACTGGAATTAGACTGGAATTTTACTTTCCATTGCTTTCTTGATACTTTCATGTCTCTGTTTTCTACAGAAGTTGTCGAAAAAATTATTTGTTATTAAATAAAAGGTAGGTAAAAATGACTAAAATTAATAAATCCGAAGGGAAAAATCTCGGAGAGCCTGTTAACTTTGGCGGACAAATTTTCGGCGGCCTGTTTCTTCCAGATTTGTTGTTCTTCATATGCATTCAAATATCTCTTGATGGAAATTTGAATTCAGTATTAGCGCATGTCTGCTGAAATCGTTCAATCTGTTCTTATTTTTCATTTTGCGTTGTAACTTAAGTTGCCGAAATCGAGGCGAGGTGTGAATACCAATTTAATGAATGATTTATCATAAAATTTCTCATCTGAACCAGCGGCAATTTTTCAAGGTGTCTTAGGTTTATAGATAATTCATTAAAAAAAACGATTAATAAATTTTTTTTCTTTCTCAAAGAAGATCTCTTAAATTCAAAAGGAAACTATCAAAAATATATTCATCTACTTACAAAAAGTAAAATGGTTTTTAAAACAAAATATATAAATTAATGGAAAAACTATAAATCAATGGCAAAACTATAAATTAGAAATAATAATAGAAATAAATTCGTCATATTGGACTCAAATGTTTGATTTAGTCGGAGTAAAATTCTACTTGTATTTGCTTATCTTATATCAGGATAGATTTATACAAAAGGTAAAAATGAAAAATATTTCAGACTGACAATTTCAATGACTCATCCTCAATCTAAATGTCACAGCAGGGGGTCACGTGCGTCACGATCTCAAATGCTTATAATTTCCATGTTACAGTACTTCTAATTGATTTCGCAAGTATACGTTCACTAACAACTTTTTAAACATTTCTGTGTACGTGAAGTAATACACCTTTCTTGAGATTATTGTTAAGCATGTCTCGTTTGAGACTAATTCAATTGAAAACGAGGCGGGACATGGTAAAGTTATTCTCGGGAAAGATGTATACCAGAGTCAATCTTTACAAAAAATATACGTCAAACGGTTTACACTAGACACAAATAAGACGCATTTAACATCAGGCATCACATCACGTTTCGTACACATACTCGTAAATGTATTCAACTTGTCAATGTACAGGTCTTGAAAATTATTTGCCAACACCTGAATAGTGATAATCTAAATGTTATATTCATTGCACCAAGAAGTACATATTACATATATGTTGTAATGAATCAACAAGTCATACAGTCAAACGTCATATATTTCAAGATGATGAAACTTTCTCTTTATTCAGGTGTGACGTCTCAGAGGAAAGTTGAAAATTTGTTCAAATAACCTAAAGTTAGAATGAATAAGTAATTGGGAGGCTTTTAATCTGTTGCAAGTGTTGACGTCATAATTGCCATATTGAAAAAGGGAGGAAAATATTATCTTTCATCATAACATGAAAGACAACTGAGATTCGAAGATGATTTCAACCTAAGAAAGTACTTTGTACACAATAGATACACTTAAAAAGAGTAAACGTCTTG
>JAUBWS010081110.1:0-10263 GCA_032270445.1 Darlingtonia californica
TTTCTGGGAAACTTTCATTTAGATGGGGAATTTGTCATCGCTAAAAAACAAACTCGTGTGCAAAATGTTTTAATAAATTCATTATAATTACAGAGAAAATTTGACATTGACAAACACATAAAGTAGAAAAATAAAATAATTGTTGATTGATTTTATTCTAAATCACTCTTTCAACAACAAACAAGCTTGCTTAAATCTCTTGTAATACCTGAAATGTTTACCCGAAGTAAGCGTATTTCGTATTCGTGGAGCACCACGTAGTTCACAATTTCTTCTCATTATAGTTTCCACTACTGAAGACTTTCGATTAATCCAGGCAAATATATATCGATGTTAATTCTTTCAAATATTTTAGGCTTTCCACAAAAAAATTACTATAATCTGAGCTTATTCGCACGTTCTTCGCGCAACTTAAACCTTTGATAATTTTGGTAACAGCAGCATGATCTACAGCTCATCTCGCTCAAAGGAGCGAAAATCTTCAAATCGAATGAAAAACTCTCTAATTAGTGGACAGCATTCGCCGGCCTTTTAAAAAGAAATTTTCTAGTGAAAACGTTGTCGGTTAGAACGAAGGTGTCCGCCTTTTATCATCGAGAATTTCCGTTAATTAGATAACTTCTGTACCCTAAAACACCTCGACGACGGGCTTAGGATAACTACACATGACACAGTACAAGTATAAAATACACCGTTAAATTGTAATATTAATTAATGACAATAGACTCCTGGTTATTCGTTTGCGTTCGCCGCCGCCTTATATCTAATTTAGGTTATTCGAATAAGCGAAGAATGAAAAATTATTTCAAAGAAGTGGGAAAATTGAATAACCAGAAACATACAGTATTATATACAATATTTTTTATTAAACTAAATAATCGGTTTTAACGGTTAGACATTTAGAATCAAAGCAAGAAGTATTGAAAAAAACAAAAGTCGATTCCAAAGTTATAGTGAAGGGACGCTTGATGTAACTAGTCTATCTGATAAACCGCTTCAGAATTTTTTTGCACAACAGAGTTCATTCAAAATCCTATATATCAAAATCGTAAAACCCATAGCACGCGCATTAGCACTACGAGTATGAGAAAGGTCCTATTCTGCATTATTCAAGTTTTCTATAGAAACGCTTGTTACAAGTGTTTGGAAGGACGATAAATCGAGACAATATTTTGCTTGCTTAAACAAACAATTGTAACAAGCGTTTCTATAGAAAACTTGAAAATGCGGAATAGGACCTTTCTCTATGTGCTACTAACCTAAACAATAGAAGCATCACCACAATAGAAAAGAAGAGCCAAACTTTTTTTTTTTGCTTCATAAACCAATCAGCATCGACTGTTAATAAAAATAGCGATTTTCTGTTTATATATAAGCCTAGTCTCCTAAGTTAATGACCTTTGAATGAACGCCGATAAAACCCGAAAAATCCCGAAAACAGTCTATCTATCAGATAGACCAAATGTTACAAAAACTTAAAAATATTCTTCTTCATTGCATATGCTGTATACACTAAACCACATTTATCTTCATATGTCCCCCTATATATTACATATAATGTTTTTCCTTTAAATTCGGACTTGCATTTCTATCTGTAGGTTCAAGACAAAGTGTCCAGGAATTCTTGGCCATTTCCACACTTTCTATAGTTGCTTTTACAAGATTTCTGTACCTTCCTGTAGTGTTAGATGTGACCACAACCAAAACCAACCGTATGCCATATTTTAATTTTCAAGTTGTCAATCATACTATAAATCGTCATCGCCATCACTGTATCTAGAGCTTTGAACTCTGGCTGGTGGCTGACTCAGTTTCTTTTAAAAAAATAAAGAAATGCATGAAAATAAATATGTGGAATTAAAGCTTAACATTAGACTCCTTTTTCAATCACTAATACCTTGCGGGAGAAGTGAGGTGCGACTCAGGTCCATAGTTTTTACCACTTAACCCTCACTCCATCTCTTATAGTCTGGATGTCTAGCACAGCGGCAGCGAGAACAAATTTTCAAGACACTGGTTTGACCCGGCTGAGGATGAACTACAGACATGAGCACGGTAAGTGAGCACTCTACCACAATGTCACCGTTGCTTATCAACTGAAAAAAGGGCTTGAAACTATTGATATGAAAGTTTTGTGGTGAATCCATAGTACCAAATAATTGGGTGTATGGAATAATCAAGACAGTGACTAACTTTTGTATATTATACAATGCGGGGAGTGGAGGCTGGTTGTAATAGTGGTAAAAATATCACACATTAATATCATTTCAGTTGCTAACAAATAATCTGGGTTAAGAAATATCCGAGGAGTTTACGTCAACTCAAATATCTTGGCTCCTCCTTAAACTAAATCAGAATTTCAGTTAGCTATTGCTAGCTGTCGGACTAATTTCGTCCCCTGTCAAGACATTTTCACACCGCATAAGATTCGCTAGCCCTGTCAATCAGTAAGTAAGTACTAAGCACAGCTAAATTAGGTCGGTTTTGCGAAAACTAAAACTGCTTTGACGTCGGAAGATGGTGAGCTGAATTCATAAGGCCGACCGTACATGGATAGTATTTCACATAGTTTGAATTTCGCGGGTTATTTAGAAAAATACAAGCGAAACCTCACATTGTCATACTTTTAAGGAAACAGCACTAATAAATGAATAAAACCGCATATAATGCAAATGAGATTAAATTCAAGCGAAATATTATCTAATGAAAATGGTTTATTCTTACCGGCGCTGAAGCCTTCGTCGTCGTCGTTGTCGTTGTCGTGTCGTCTTGAAATAGAATAGGATTGCCTTCTTCATCCTGGAAAAAATAATACATAAATAATAGTAAAACAAATTCAAACATATGCTCTCGTATCTAAATCAGGACCGAGGAAATTTAGGCCGACGAATAATTTGGGTTTGTTTTGGATATTTGATAAAAAATATTCCAATACGCCTCCAAGACTTTCGTACTAGGACTGTGCTAAAATGTTAAGTTCCTCTTCACCTGAAAAGTGACAATATTTTATATGAGAGATATTTTAGCAACAACACACTTTTGAAGGAAGTTAAAACTGTGTTACTGCTTTCACTGATGTGAGCACAGGCTAGATTTCACTCCCACGTCAACCACGAAAGTGAAAACAAAATATTAGATAAAATATCAATCGTCAAATGTATTCTCTTATGTATTGTTGACATGGTGCAACTCACGCCTATTACGTGTATGTTAATAGTGAAATATTTCTAAGGTTGCATGTTGTATGTCCGGCAATGGAATTTTGAAGTAAACGCAAAACTTTTCAAACTTTTCTGAGTTCCCAATATCGTACAATTGGACATATTTACTTGCTATAAACGACAGGATAGAACTACAAACACCTATTGAAAAGAATTTTCAAAATATTTTCAGTGACGACACACGTTTACATATGAGACCCAGAATTAAAAGATAGCACCCATGTTAAAGTGTTTTTATTCCATTATTGTAAAAGATTTCCAATAAAAACACTTTGTCGTAGATACTATTTTTCCATTCCGGGTAGCATGTAAAAGTGTCAGCCATGCAGCCATTGATTTGGTTTAAACAAGAAGGTGAGCTTACTTTTTTACACCATCCAATTTCAGTCTTGATTCGGTTCATACACGAATTCATAAATTGATACTAAAATAAACATGTAAGATTTATTTAAAACATATGACTCATTTATTTAACATATCAAATTTAAAAAAAAGCAGAAGCTTTTCGTAAACAAAGTTTAAATCGTCAGTGGTATAAACGAATGAATAATTTCTTAAAACACCTTATGATTTTTATCTATTTTATTTTATACTATATAAAGTTAAAAAAACAAAAGGTTAAAATCAAAATATAATGTATAAAGCTCGTGAAAGCGTCAAACTCGAGACCCATGAGTCCTTGTCTCTGAATTTTAGCTACTTTATTGGACAAAAAATGTCGGACAAAAGTGACGAATTTTTCGGGAGTTGACGAAAATTTTGTCTGACGAAAACGTTTGACCACCAAATTTTTTTATTGCTTTAAAAACATTATAGACACTATCATACGTGTGATTTTTTATTCAAAATAAAGTTGTTGAAAAATTGCATTTTTGTCACTTTCGACGAAAAATTTTGTCCGACAATTTCTTGTCCGATAAGGTACTCTGAAACAAACATAGTGTAACCAAAAAATAAATTGCGCAATCAAAGAGCCTAATAACAAAATTTGTGTTACTTTTTAAAATCACCCGTTAAACTCGAATCCCACTCAGAAAGTTAACGTGAGAGAACTGAAATACCGCGCACTCGAAGAATATTGACTATACTTACGTGTTTTGAAAAGACCTTAACTTGTTTTGGTTTTTTACCAGGTTTTTGATATTCATACCAGAAGTATCCTCCTTCTTCATCCGCATCCCAACTTTTTATTTCATCCCAATTAAACATATGTTCTAGATCCTACAAAATACAACAACATTCGTAGCATACTCAGAGAAAGAAAGAAATCTGCGTAAACACTTAGATACTGCAACTGCGAGGTTGTCATTTCTGTATGAATATCTGGAGAAAAAGCAAGATTAATTCAAAAAGTCCACCTAGAACGGGACGCTTATTCGATCATTTACGGTATAATGGTTCTGGTTGAAAAATATTTCGGATATAGTGTTTGTCCCAAAATAGTACGTGTGTTTGTGGAAAAAATATTTGTGACACCTTGAACCTGCTTACATGAGGTAGACTTCCGGATTTTTGTAGTGCGAATATGTGTTTTATAAAGTCCTTTCATTGCGTACGGAAATAGTGAGGAACACAAATAACATTAACACCCCTTTCAACAAATAAGATAATTACCTCAGATACACCTTCTGTAGAACACGCCCTCAAAGAAAGGTGACCTAACGAGAGTCCAAGTATAATGTGACCGTCTTTCCTTGCATCACATTGGCAGTGTGGGAAAACAATTTGACAATATCCTTCCAGCGTCCGTACAACATCCAAAAACTGCAGGTGAAAGTATTTAAGAATATACATTATTCATGTGCCATAAAGATTTTGCTCAATATGTGACGATCCACGGGAAAAGGGGCATGGTCATTTTTACCGCGATCATACTCGACCCACTTGCAAAATCATGAAAAAACGTCTGTGGAGGAGGTCATTTCTATTTTAGCGACACGCAATTTGCGTGTCGCTTAAATATAACTGCACTCTCCACAGACGTTTTTCATGATTTTGAGAGGCAAACAAGTAAATTATGGATAGCTTTATGCCCCTTTTCCCGTAGACCGTCACATATATTGCGGGTTTAATCCACAGAAATTTATTCCCCTTCACACTCAATTCTGACATGTAAAATATTCCATAAACAGGATTATCGTGTAGAAGAAATTAAATGTGAATTTAATTTTAGAAAACGTCACAAGATTTAAAGTTTCACTCAGATTTAAAAACGAAGTTTATGTGAATTATGATTTCCATACTTTTTTTCAGATTCCCTGGTCTTTCTGTACAAATCATTTTGATTTTGCAATTTGTGATATTCTTGAAATTTTATCTATGTACCGAAACTCATGAAATATTCCAAAATGTCTTACAATATTCTCCCAATACAAAAAAAAATATAAGAACGAGTAACAAAATAAGAGCATTTTACTTTTATTTTATCGTTATTTTCTTTCAGTTCTTTGATTTCCTGGATTTTATCACCTGGTTTTACACGACCTTGTCTGATGTCCTCAACAGTGAGATGGAAAAGAAGATTCACTGCAACGTTGTCTTCATTCATCTCAATTTCCTTCAAGAATAAATTTAACAGAGATTAAAGCTAATAAACTCCAAATTACTGGTACAAATCACTCTTTCAAAAATATCATCTAAATTTTTTACATGGTCCTTTCAACTTGACACATAGGCCAAAATAATCTCTTTTATTCAGATTCCCATAGCTTAGACGAGCTCGTTCTGTTAGGAATATTCAAGATATAGAAATGACACTTTTAGAGTACACGTAGAAAATTTGTTTATATCAATCTATGTGAAACTTTTGAGCTTGGTTCCCACTGGGTATCTAAGTGCATAGAAGTGCATCTAAAACCTGGTCCCCACCTAACGCAGCTACATGCGTTAAGATTTAACGGCAAATTCTCTTGTGACGTCACGTTATTAAGGTCTGGTACAGCCTACCTTAAGGTATTAAATTTTTGCGCTACCAAATTTTTGCGGAATAAATTTTTGCAGAATTTAATTTTTCGAATTTGGCCTAAAATCGCAAAATTAAGTTCTGCAAGATCTATCATTTTTTCAAATCCGAAAATTAATTCCGCAAAACAAAAATTATTACTAGATGGAAAAAATTAATTCCGCAATATATAAATTTTTTGAGGCCTCAATCGCAAAAATAAAATTTCGCAAATTCCTTAAGGTTTACAATTAATGGCAAAACCATATCTTCCTTTTTCAACAATTCATCTTTTTGATCAAGAAGTCCATGTATAAATTATCCAAAGCAACACGATGTGTAGCCATTTCCGAATTGTTGAAAAAACATTCAAATTTTTACGTTTCTATTGTTTATCACTCAAAATTTCCATTCAAATTCTTAGACACTTTAAACACCCTCATTCTGCTAGGCGTGTGAATCAAAAAATGTTGATCCACGCGCCTAAGGATGACATACACCACTACGTAAACAAAATTTAAATGTCCTCCAAGTTGTTAGATCTTTTGTGACAAAACAGTTTTTTTGCAACATACAACAGTAAAATTAGTTAGTAATGAGAAAATGTCTTTAAGCTCTTTGCCACTAATGAGAAATTTCTCATGGAAATTCACTATTTTTTAAAAGTCCTGAACTCCTTGGAGGCGACCTAGAACCTTTGCAACCCATGCCCCTTTAGGCGATCAACGGTCAAGAAAATTAATTAATTAATTTTCAAAGATTCCCAACATATTGAAAGTTCCTGGCACAGAAGTGGTTAACAACTTTTGAAATAACTTATAAAAAGTCCTATAACTTAGTCGGTGGATGAAAATATCGTGCAAAAATCTTCTTTAAATGGGTTTTATTCGATTATGCCTTTTTCGCAGTAACAGTAAAAGTAATAAATAAATAAGATCTTCAAAATTTACTTTCTCTATGCTTCTTCATTATCAACAACAACTCTTAAAACTGACTGAGATACCGCCGCAAAATATTTGAATTTTGTCAGATTGTCCCCACTAGGCATGTAAGCCTGTCTGAAGAATTTTGGCACACTTAGATGGATTTAGACACTTAGTGGAAACCAAGTTTTAGATGCACTACAAATTCTTCACATTACACATTTTTTTCATAAAAAACAGTGAAAGGTTCTTTTTTTCGGAAATAAGTTCACTATAAGCTTCAAGTAATTTCCAACAACAGCTACCTGCTTTAACATAGTTGAATCTGTTAACTAGACATTAAGGGCTTTTATCAAAAATGAAAAAAAGGAACTGAAAAATAGAACATTTAATCTTGAATTCAACAAGTAATATAAATAAGCATGTACCTTGCCAATGGAAAATATCCATTTTTGAAAGGCCAGACATGATTGTCCAGTTTCATTATATTTTCTTTGGTAAAGTGTGTATGGAAACTCATTATTTTCTATTTTCCTTGCTGAAAGAAAAACAAATCAAAATATAATAATATGCATCTACAAACAGGTCTGCAATCCTTATTTATGAACTGAATTTCCTTTCGATTTTGTATGTATTGTGGTCTGGTTTCTGTAAAGTTCAAACCATTTAACAAAAATATTTTGTTTAGCAAAAAAACATTCTATTTACAAAGCAAAGATAGAATCAATTCACTCAAAGAAAACAATCAACCATAAAAAGACTAAAAGTAATTACTTGGTTTAACCTGTTTATTTAAAGAAACTTTGTACTTTTCCTTTGAAAAAAAAGCTTTACAGGAATTAGAAGGGTATAAAATAGATTGTTCCATTGCTTTCAAGAATGCTAGCGTCAGCCTGACTCCTTAAATAATATTGTTTGCCTGATCATTTCTATTATGTTCTAAATTATTCACGGAATTAGTATTGTCTAGGTTTTATCCATATATGGTAAATCGCAACAGGAATAGCAGCTTTTTGAAAAAAAAGACTCTTTTGTTAAATACAGTTGTTAAGTTATCTGAGTCAGCGTATTAACAGCACTGATTCTACTTATGTACGTTTAATTCCTTTAAAAAAGCTTTTTAGATGCGAAGAAAAATACTGTACTTTCCTTCTTTTTCCTTCCAAAAAGTAGTTATAAATTGCACTAAAGTGTGCACACAACACATAACATGCATAAAAATTAAAAAGTAAAAAGTAGTGACTAACTAAAGCCTTTATCCATGATTTCAAAGATTGCAAAGAATGTTGCACTGAAGTCTGACAAACCAAGTTTTTTCACCATGGCCTAAAAGTTGAAGATCAAAACACATTGGTTCATTACAATATATATGTAATATGCTGTTGGTTCCATGAAAACACATTATCTTTTTTAAAAACTCTTGTAGCTTTATTAGTTCGGGATTAGATAAAAATTTACGTATTGCCTAATTCGGACGTTTTTTGTCAATCTCTTGTTAATAGGGCTTTCGTGGGAATTCAAAGCTTGTCAATGGTATGAAAGTCAAATTTTGAAGATTCAAATTTGAAAGTTTCGGGTGATCCAGTACACAAGTGCATGAAAGGTAGATAAGAAAAATTGGCTCAGCTGTAAAATGTAGACCTTCCATATGGACCATTAAACCCCATATTACCGCTTACCTCATATATTTTAGCATATCTGTGTTTCTTTGATATTTTTATCGTCAATAATGTACGATCAGGCATATGAATTTTTATATCAACTTCATTGCTTTCAGGTGCTTTTTGTTGTTTTGCTGAAGCTGCTTTTGATTGCTAAACAAAAAATTAGATCTTATAGAATTTCAAAAGTCCATGAAAAGATGACTAAATTTAAAGCTTTTTCAATAGTTCCACTACTTTATTCTTGATTAAAAGCAAACATGATTTTATGACCTGTGTTTTTTAATAATAAGACTACACATATAGGTGAGCTATGATAGTAGAGTTCATTGCTAGAACTTTAAAATAGAAATGCAGGGTGTAACAGATACTTGGACAATTTTGAAATTTTCAGAATCCTTACCATGGGTTTTAACCTTGGTTTTTCCTTTCCTTTCAAAAGGCTAATTAATTCTTGGATCTTAAAAAATGTTAATTAGACTAGCTTATAGAAATAGCAATATCAAGATTGAATTGACATTTTTTTAACCTTTAGCAGAAACTGTGGTGTACACCTAATGAAGAGCCTGGTATACTATTTGTTTACAACGGGTGGGAATGAAGGTGGAAGGTAAGGTTGGAGATTTCAAATTTCAAATCTAGGAAAAATCAAAGCTTAAAAACATCCTTATAAAGAGTACAAAATTCACAGAATGTTTGCTACTTATATTTTTGATAATATTTCTTTCGTCAAAAAAACTTACCTGAGGAGTTTTGTATTGATCTTTAAGGAATTCTTCCATTGCATTGCATTCACTGATGGATTTGACAGCAGAAACTGAAATTATAAGACATTGAAAATAATCCACATTAAGAGAGCAGTTTTGTTTTTCTCCAATTTATTTACCTCTTATGGATGATGATTTAAAAAAAAAAACAAGTTTTTTTCTAACTTTCTTTAAACAAGTTTGAAATACATTGAAGAAGTTCCTGAAAGACATAGCCAGTAAGTAACTCCATCAAAAAATTCAAAAACTATATTTGACTAACCTTCTTCCAAGTATGCTTCCAGGTTTCTTCTACGAGTGTCTAGTTGCTGTTCCGATAATTTTAATGGCCATTTTCCAGGAAACTTTGGGAAGGGAAAATCGCTAAATTGTTTCTTTAGCTGAAAACACAAGAGGTAAAATACATTACAAATGCCTGGAAAAAAGTTTAATGTGTGATATACACATAATCAATGTTACGGACATACCTCGTTATGTAAATTATAGAATTCATTGTATCGTTTTGATGTGACTAGATTTCCAGAAATGTATATATTGTATGCCTGTTGAAAGAGTAAGCAATAAAAGAGATTAGATCCTCACGTTATAGTTCATGCCTTTTTAAAGTGTTTTTACTGTAAAGTATGTTTTGTCCATCTTGTTTTCTGTGCTTATACGTGTTTTTACAAATGGTAACATACTTTCCAACTACAAGTAATGAAAAAAGACTTGACTCCTTAAAATACATTACATCATAAGCATAAGCATAAG
>JAUBWS010081121.1:0-12561 GCA_032270445.1 Darlingtonia californica
ATTACCGCCTGGGCCCTTTAATTTCTGTGTAAATATTTTTCTTTCTAATAAGCGCCCGGGCGGTTATTAGAGAGGGGCGCTTATAAAAATAATTAATACAAATACAATCTCTTATAGTTTTGTGAAACATTCAAGAAAGTTTAGAATCCCTGGTTCAAAATATAAGTATTTATAAATATTTATTCAAAGCAAAGCCACTTATTAAGCGCTAGGTGGATCTTAAGCAATCTTGGATAACAAATATGGAAGTACTACCGTCAAAACAACAAAAGTGGATGCTGGAACTTAAAGTTGAGGGGTTGAGCAGTCCCCGAGAATACTTTAAGATCAAACGCCAATTTCACTATGTAAAGAGTGAAAAGAAAATCCCTAGAGAGAAAATAAAGATGGCTTACGCTTTTTTACCAATGGCCGGTTAGCACAGTCGGTAGAGCATTCGCCAGGAAATCGCAAGGTTGTTGGCTCAATCACAGCCTCCGTTCACTCAACGCATGAGTAGCATAGATTTTGTAATCTGGTCTATGCAGTAAGTTTTGGGAGCTGACGGCAGGTGATGCACTATACCTCAGCATTCCATCTCTCAGGTCTAGCGCAAATGGAAAAGGGGGCAGAATCCCTCACTAGCGGCTGCTACCGTTACTAAGCCAATTGATGCCCATGCTTACTTACTTACTTCTTTTATTACCTAAACAACAGTAGTAGCTTTTTCCAGACAGCATATAGAGTAAGACAGTCAACTGTGTATGCCTTGTCCTATAAAACATGTTTTGTAAGTGCTAGCATTATCAATATGTCCCTTATGTAAATGTAGTCATTTTGCCATACCTACTAAAATAGATTCATACTGAGATGAGAACTGGTGACATTAGGGATTTTTTATAGAAGAAACTTTTAAATGTAATTAGGTTTTATATAGTATTTGTTTTGTGATTTCCATACACCGAGGATTAGCGCCGGTATGAATTGCGCAACCGAAACTTATCATGACTGAACTCATAAACAGCACTAGGGTTAGTGCCCCCTTTTGCAAGAAATTAGTAAGAATTTCAGCATAGTAACGCCCTAACCGCGCTGGGCTCAACTTTAGTTATAAAACTTGGATGTAGAATTTTTTGTTTAGAAATATATAAGAAAGACAAGTTATTTTATTCAAAAAGATTGCAGAAATTTTTCCATTAAAAAGTCATCGTTAGTTCATATAATACTCGCGTGTTTAATATCTACAGTACAAATAAAAAAAATTTACAAAAAAAATAAAAGTAATGGTAAATCGCGGCAAGAAAATTGTGGATCGTTGAATTGTTACGTAATAACAACGGTAATTAAAACGCATCATAAAGCAAACTTTGGACCTCCATATTTGATAGGAATGGGCGGAAATCGCAAATTGATTATATTTTGACCAACAGAAAATGACAGAACTTTGTCAAAGACGTTGAGGCATTCAACAGCTTCAGCAATCTTGGCTCGGATCATTGAGTTGTTTCTGCAAAATATTAAACTTATTCTGAGCACTGCTGTAACCAAACCAAGAAAGGCCACATTTGATTGGAGTGGACTGAAGGACCATGATCTAAAAAATCTGTACAACATCACAGTAAAAGAACTAATATCAGGAACTGATCTAATCTATAGACAATGTTTCTAAAGACTACAAAAAAATTGTTAAGGCTAATAGGGAAGCTGCAAAAGTCCTTCTCTCAAAGAAAAAGAGGAATAAACAAAAAAATGCTGCAGGTGATATGCGCATTGTGTCAGCATGATACCAGGACTGATTAAAGGTAATAGTAAAGAGTAAAGACTGCAATCTGGGCTTAAGCATTTTACTGAGATACTGGGTAAAGTTCTAGAACCTCTTGTATATCTGTTTTTGAAAATCTCAATATTGAAGATGTTCCTTTTTCAACGCAAGAGTTACTAAAAGTGAAGAAAAGCCTTTGTGACGGAAAAGCAATTGGTCCAGATGATATCCCCGCAGAACTAATAAAAAGATTTAATTTAATGACATCATAAAATTCGCTAATAAATTGATAATGGAGGGGCTAAAATCTGAAGTATGGTCCATTGAATTGTTGCCAATAACTAAATTGGGTGACCTAAGCATCACCGGTAACAGGGATATAAGCCTCACATCTGTTGTGGCGAAATTGATGAATAAGCATTTCAACCAAAAATAGAATAGAAATACATAGAAAGAAGTTCTGCAAGGAGATACTCTTGCGCCCTAACTTTTCGCTATTGTGCTTGATTATGCCTTAACGAAAGCTATTAAAGGAAAAGAAGAAGAACTGGGTTTCCAGCTGACAAGAACTCGACTTTCGTTTTATTACTGGTCTTTAATTTTCTATGATATCAATTTATTAGATTTTATCTATTTTTTTAATCTTGTTTTATATGTAGGTCCATACGTTTGTAACTGCATTATATTATGACCTTCTTTACCAAATAGAGTATGATAACAATGTCTTGATTTTGCAGATGACATTGCACTTATTTCGCAGGAAATCGAAGCAGCCCAACAGCTCCTTCACAGAGTTGAGACTGAAGCCAACAAACTAAAACTACATCTGATTTCCAAAAAGACAAAAATTCAAGGTTTTAATCTTCTCAAATCAAATCCCTTGGAATACGATCAAAAAAATGGTGACTTCATCAGGGAGGTTAACAACTTTAAATACTTGATTGTATGTGCTTACAGAAACTAAACCATCCACCAAAACTAGATCTTTTGGTTCAAATTCAGAGCAAGTATTCTTTGGATTACTCTCCCTCGACACCTGAAAGTATGCTCTAATTTAAATGAGTTTAAACGAAAGATAAAATCTTGGGATGGTAGTAACTGCTCTTGTCCATTATGTAGGAACTTTTAAACATTTTTAGATTTTATATTTATAACTGTGTAGTTGATCTGAATTAGTTATATTGAGCTACTATTGTAAAAACCAATGTAAAATAAATAAATAATAATAATAAAATGGACAGAAAGCATAAGGATTTTGAGGTGGGAAAGGCATTGGCATGGACAGCTTGTAACAAGTTGAAGAAAGTTTGGACCTCTTGAATGAGCAGATTACTGAAAGAACGCCTATTATTTGCCACTGTAGAGTCTATTCTGCTTTATGGGGCGAATACATGGTCAATAAACAAATAAACAAGACATTTCAAAAATAGATAAATGGGCGCTACACTAGGGTTAGGGTTAGGGTTGATTTGCATTTTATTAGTGATTTGGGAATATAGATCTGCAATATATTCGCAATATCAATGGTTGTCATCATGCGATGTTCGTTATGAGTCTAAAAATCCTAATGTGAAAGTAGTTGACATATAAACACAGCTTTCTCTTTTGAGACTCGTATCATCATTTTTGTAATATAAAATTGCGCTTCCAACAATTTTGATCATTTATGTTAACAAGAATTTTCCGCGATTCTCTGAAGTTACCGAATTGACTTTGGTATGGACCCATTGATGTTTTTGTGATTTTTTTTCAAAACGTGCGAGATTTTTTTGAGTACTTTACCTCTTGATAATAATAATTCGTCTGATGGTGAAGGTGATGTTATCACATTAACTTTCTCTTTCTTGGAAAGAAACCTTTTTCAACATAGATGATGGTACCAACTAAGACATCTCTCACCGCAGCCTATCTGTCGGTATATCTGTTTTTGTTTATGTTATAGTAACGCTTTTTTTAAAGATAAATTTACCCTATGTGGGTGGACTCAAACTTTATGGGTTAATTACCGGGTCTAGCTAATCACATCACTCACACGTCATGAAAAGATTTAAGAAGACTCAAATTCAATAAGTTAAAAGAATGCCACTTCGCATCATAATTCTTTGTTGAGAAAAAAACTCGTTACTGTTACCCTACCTAACCAAACCTAAACCTAGCATAAGGTTAGCTTTAAATTACATTTAGATTAGCCTAATTTATTTCAAATGTAATTTATCCTATTTATTTAATGTAATCTTCAGAGTTTGGAAGAAAAATCCTTTTTGAATGACCCACAAAAAGACATCAAGAATTTTTCCCTGATGAAGAAAGAAAGATTTCAACAAATTTTCCTTGACCAAACAAAAGACTTCAAGCCATTTTTTCTCTGATTCAAAAAAAAAAAGACTTCAATAACTTTAGTATGAAATTTTCCGTTATCGCAAAAATTAATTCCGGTCAAAAAATAGAAAATCATTCTCGTGATCTTTTTTGTCCATTCAATTCTGTAACGTCAGCATTCAATTCTGTAATGTATCGAAAACTATGAAAAAAGCTATTTTTAATTTATACTGAAAGAAAAAATTGTGTCAGCTTCTTATCTTTATGTATTAATATTAATTTTCCAGAATTTCTAAAATTATCATAAGTTTCGCTTTCATTACTTTATGATTATAAAATCACTTTTTTACAAAATTAATTGATCAAACTCTGCAAAGCTATCATGTTTGATTCAATCGTTGAGAGGGGAAAAACAGAATTCATTTTCATATCTTAAACTTCCCCTCGACCACGTTACATCAATTAAATATTTATACACAGAAACAAATTTGGATATATTCAATGATAATAAAATATGGATGTAACATTTTCAGGGGGTACCCGGGAAAAGAACAATCATTCTGTAAAGTACTACTCGTTTTCTCTTAGTATAAAATCCGTATGGCTACCCAGCATCTAAACAAGTCAAAGATGGGACGTTTGGGTCTCTTGTTTTTATTTGGTCGAATATTTATTATAAAGGTATGATGCTATACAGGGTGTGCCATAAAAATGCAGCAATAGCATAGAAAACTTTTAGTTTCTCCTTTGTTTTGAGATGCGATACTTTTGATGAATTCTCATGACGTTTTCTACAATAGGCTACATTTTTTTGGACACCCTGTATAATGTTGAACAAACAGGTCAATTGTTTGAAAACATCTTTTTTTGTTTAATGTTTTCCCTAGACGATGTGTATTGATTCATAAATTACATGCATTTTAGACATTATGTTGTCTTTTGTTCTATTGTTGTTTTGTACTACGCTATTAGCGTCTTTTAATTGTATTCCCTAGGTATCTAAAGGTATCGTTATCATTAAATGTTTTTTCCGTGGTACCATCATTCAAGCTAGTTAAGGTAAAAACTCTTCCAAAGAAGAAAGAGTTTAGTACAGGCCAAATCAAAACAGAAATTTGCTGTCAAGATATTATTATTAATTAATTATAATTTTTCTCTTAATTACTCTGAAATTGTCATTTTATCTAACTGTCATAAAACTAATGTCAAGTATCCATTTTGTAGAAAGTAATTTTTTTGCCTTGTTTCTGACGCTTGACGGTGAGTGACGTAGAAAAATGAGAGGAAGGTTTCTGGACTACATTTAAGCTGCCTAAGTACATTTTGTAATTTCCGTAACTGCTTTTTTTGGATGCTAAAGGGTCCATATATTGACCCTTAATGGACCATGATATGCTCATACTTCATTCTCCATTTGAGAGTCTGAGACCCACTTTTCTGAAAAAAAATCACTTTTTATGTCGAAATGTCAATTCCTGCGTTCTTATTGTAATTAAATATTCTTTTTCAAAGGTATACAGTGGAATCTCTATAAAGCGGACACTATCGGTGGAAAACAATTATTACCAGTATCCTTACCATTGAAGTCAACATAAGTGGTTTAGTCTATGTGTAAAATTTCAGCCAAAAAGTTTGATTACTTACTTTTAATCTTTGGGACCAAATTGGGTCTAACAAGTATCAAACTCAAATATTAGGCAATAGAATAAATACCATTGAATTCAGCATTTAAGTGATTTACTCTGTGTGCAAAATTTCAGCAGAAAATAAGCACTTTTAATTTTTGAGACTATTCTGGAAATTTTCTTACATCAGGGTCTTGGATCCCGGGTCCCGGGCATTGGGTCTCAGATCTTGGGTCTTGGGTTTCAGGTCTCGGGTCTCAGGTTACGGGTATCAAGGGTAGGGTCCCTGGTCTCAGTCCCCGGTTTCGGGTCTCAGTTTTCTGAAAACCCGTTTTGTTTTGATTTTTTTCTCTCACTTCAACTCGCTGCATCTTAGGTTCTTAAAATTTTACGGAAGACAAAGTTTTCCACCGTGGTGACTTTTCCAGATGAACCTCGCACAACTTTTTCCGCGAATAACTACAAAGCCTACTGCGATGTCCAGGCGATGAAAGCTTTGATACAAGGTAGTTAACCCATACCAGGCCAAGCATTTTTCAAGGAATTCTTTGATGATTGAGGACCGCTCCCTGGTGCATGGGTCGTGGAGTTCCAACGTGGCTACCCAGGGTTCCAGGACCTTAAAATTTGATAGTCTCAAATGAGACCAGTGGCGATGAATGGGTTAATAAACTAGTATTTACTTTCTTCAATCGAACTCAAATTATTTCTTAATAGGGGAGCCACGCATTACGGAAGAAAAATTAAAACGTGCTGTAAGAGTCAGACCACGTTACTTTTTTGACGACATATAGATCCGTGCATTAGAGATAAAATCTGTTTGCATCATATTCTTGCATATTGCTTACATAATGATTATTACATTGATTCATATCGATAAGAAGCGAAAAACACAGTGTGTGTCATTTCGTTTGATTGTATCGGATTATTTGTTTCCAGTCAGAGAAGATTAGAAACTTGCGTGAAGATTGCACTTGAAGCCAAATAAAAATTGCTATAGTGCTACGCAATTTTCGAAAGGGTGTTGTATGGATGCGTTCATATAAAAGCATAACACAATTAACTCCACACACATTCAGTCAACTCAGAAAACCAAAGAAAGATAATGTTATAGTGAAGGGCTGGCAAGACAGGAAGAAATTGTGCAAATTGACAGTTTTAATAAAGAATGAAATAGTCAAAATTGGTAAACAAACGAAGGAACAATATGTAGCTTGCTGTATTTCAAGCTGATCTGATGAAAACGATGATACTTTTTATATATGATATTTGCAAGGATAAACATATGTTGACCTACTTTTCAAATTAAAGTTGCGCGAAATTAGTCTACTTTTACTATATTTCCAAAGATAACCCAAAAATAAGGGGAGCCGAGTTGTACCCTTCACTGGTGGTTTTTTATCAATTTTTGAGGAAGTCAATATTCTTTAATGAAATTTACCAAGTGTGCATAAATCTTATTTTTCATCTTTTGACAAAATCATGTCATCATGCATGACGTATTATACGTCATCACCATGTAATTTGTGATATTTGTTATGTGAAGGATAGTGATATACATATGGCTTCATAACTTATTGACAGCCATCTGGTTAGTTTAAGAACACTGTGATATTTGGCATAATTTGTTGACCACCTACCACAGGTGTCTGTTTTACATACTAAAATAGAAAAGGTTTACATATCACTTTGGAGGACTACTATCATTGTCTACGTAAGTTCGATGTTTTCCAGCTTTTCCTGTGCAATTATACATACAGCCTTTAATATACAAATTCATAGCATTTGAGATTTAATCCTACAAGGACTGGTTTTTGTTTTTGAGTATCTGAGGACTGGGATGAGTTAGTATGCCCGCGGGCTATATCTCAGGATGGGAATATGATATTAACTTGAAATTTGGTATGAAGTTGATCCTTAATTACTGTTAAAATTTTGTGAAAATCTTCCCAATAGAATGTTATTACCATGTAAAAAGTTTCAAGTTCGTAATACCGCGGGCCTACTACCCCCCTCCCCCCCCCCCCCAGCCTGTAAACTATCCATGTAAGCGGATGAAAGTTTACTATTGCATTGCTGTTACCTCCATAACATATCACTGTTCATACCTGACAGCAAGCCCAAAAACGTCACCATACGACGATTGCAGCTCATTTCAAAATATTTCGCTTTGCGAAATCTAAAAACTCTCTCCTAGCAAAAAGTCATTGAATTTGAATTTTACTAAACTGGTCACTAAATTTCCTGTAAAGCTTTTGGTTTATGGGAAACACGCACAAAATGAGTTGCCGAATCAAAACAGGTACAAATTGTCTTACAGCCCTCCACGTAAATGCTTTGGCTTAATAACAAATACGTAAATGCTTGAAAAGTTATGGTAGTTTAAAGAAAAAGTGCCATGAAAAAAAAGTTTACTTGCGTTAGGCTCATAAAAGAAATTAGGGCGTACCTGGCGTCAGAACAAACCTAACGATAAAGTACTAAATAAAAGAACGAAAAACACTTGGAAAAAGAATAATAAAAAATAGTAAAATGTCACAAAAATATTTAACGAAAATCTCGTACACAATTTTCACTACTTTACCCCTAGTTTGTTCCGGCGGGTTTTATTTTTGTAGTGTCTTTGGCCCGCGCTTGGAGGTAAAAATTAACGTCATAGTTTCTTAAGAAAAGATTATTATGTCTGTGAGAACTATTCCAGAGAACAAAGCATCTTTAATGCCATGTACCAGAGTCTTCTCCTTGAAAATAATATAATAATTCTTTCCTACTGTTTACTGAAAGAAATTGTACAGGACTACTCCTTCGAAGTGTGAAAGAGAAAAACGATTTTATGGAATATAGTTCTTGATGGGAAAGAAAAAATTCTTATAGGAAACTCATAAAAAGTTCTTGCATTTCCAGTATCCTTTTAGATAGTGTAGGAAGGGTTCTGACTAAGATACTGACACAGTGGTATATTATCAGATAAAAATTTTCTTGGCGTGCTGTACACCTGTGTTCAATAGTCATATGTCGTCTACGCTTTTGTTGGAAATTCTGTGTCTTTTTTCAAGCTTGTCTATCTTCAAATTTAAGTTTCGAATTAAATTTGGATTGACTACTGTCAATTTAACATTGATTTCTATGGTGAAGTTTTCTGATAAATGTTTTTTTAGCTGAAAGCTCAGATCATATTGATAGAGATTTTACACTTGGACCATTAATATCAAATTAGATCTCAAACTTTAGTTCCGTTTAACAGATCAGGACACCTGCTGCTGAGCCGGCTAGGTTCTGGATCGAACCAGAAACCTTTCGATTAAGAGTGGTGAAAGGTGAGCATATGATGAGGTATGGAGGGTAATAAAGAAAAATTTTCTTCATTAGACAGGGTAAGATTTGAGGTCAAATTTTAGTCTAACTGGAGTTTGTAAACTAAGTACATTTTCTTGACTCCTTGGTTTTTTCTTTCTGTAGATGTTCCTTCATTCATCATATTGGAGGGTTAGGTATTTTCGCCTCCCAGAATAAAATCCAAAATTGAAGATTACATAACTATGTATATGTGACATCAACTATTTCATCTATATTGATTACTATGTTATTAATGGGTTTTAAGTGTGAAAACACTAAACATAAAACCTTATAAAACTAAATGTTTATAGGATTTACGCGGGTTCTTTTATTGATGTTTGTTTTTTTGTTTGTGATTTACATGGTAGAAAATGGTTGAAGTTTTTGCTTACATTATTGAAGTTTTAAAAGTTTTGCGATCAGGCTTAATGTGACAAGATTGAATCTTTCAGGTTGTTGAAAAGTTTAGACGTGTTTGGAACAAAACAAATCAACGAGGGAACTTTGCTTTAATCGCTCAAACGATTATCAAATCGAGAAAAAGTAGAGTTTTGATATTTGTCTCATCAACACAGAATGTTTTTTGTGCCGTCTTTAGACCACTAAAGTTTTTCATAGTCTTTAGACAGTCTATAAAATATGTTTGGAAGAACAAGTCATCTAGAATTATTTGTCTTGATTATTCAATGTTATTTTTACAAAAAAATAGAAAAAGGGCTTTTAAAAGAATAGAGTGGTCTAAAATTGGCGCTTTAAACCATATACATATTGGTAAAAATTTTGAAAAATCCTTAATGAAAACTTGATATAAATTATGCAAATGCTCAAGGGAAGAAACTTTTTGTACAAATCCTGGGTAAAAATTAAACTGCTCCAGCTTAAAGAATAAATCAATTTTTTTTGAAAGTATGCTGTTAGAGGTGACTTGAAAAGCTATAGAGGAAGGAAAATATGAAGATGAATGCAACCAAGGTACTAAAGCGTCGAAAGTAAGCTTATACTGTAAGTTCTTCATAACTTTTTGTACGAAGCTCAAATTTGCTCAGAAGTAAATGCAACGACATAATCTTAGGTTTGGATACTAGATAAAAATCCAAAATCAACCTTATTTAAACTGAGTAATATACAATAAAACTTTTATCCTAGAAAATTGCATGGCGTATCAGTTATGCCGCATTGTTGAGGAGCTCTCAACATTTATTTTCCGGTCATTTTCCTCAGATTCTTACACCATTTATTTTGTCTCTAAATAATCTTGGTATAGAACTAAAAGTTTATAAAACTTTCAACATTTCCTTCAGATACTGGTACCAAATAAAAGGGAACCCTTAACAGGGATTTGACTTGGGTCTTGAAAGCATGAAATCTGAAACCAAAGAACCAGCTCTTTGCTGAAACCTGAAACACTGTTCAGGAAAAAAGACTTATACCATGTGAAAACTTCTAAAAATTTCAGATTTCAAAAAAGAGTATAGCAAACTTTTGTACTAACATTGAGATACAAACCTTCGAAGGTTGACATTTTCTCAATTTTTGTTAATTCTCTCCCCTTTGTCAAGTTCGGATGCTAAGATCTAAAAATTCAGTTTAAAATGCAATATAAAAATCAAATTGAACTGCTTAAAATTCTGAAATGAAAATGACATGGCAATATACATTAAGAGCTCTTCGACTGAAAAATCAGTCAGTGGGAATGGAGGGCTAAATGAGCATTCTATATTGATTCAAATTTGTCTTCGTCTGTCTGTCTGTATAGAAACCCACCACAACATTCTCAAGTCCACGCATGCTTTCCGATGACTCTCATCGACCAAGCCAGTTGTTCCAATTGATTGTTGTTTCGATATTAAACTTCTAATATAAGTCACCGTTGACCTTTCCGTTTTTTAAAAGAATTAAAAGAAAAACCTTGATTTTCCCTTACATCAATGAGTCTTATTTCTTTCCCCTAAAAAATTATGGTTTAATTTGCGAACATCATGCACTGAAATTAGACATTTATTAGTTGCTCAACGGTGATGGATCTACCATCGAATTAAGAGGTAGATTTTTATTTTCCCCTTTCATCATTGAGTCACTAAAATAATAAATTTTCACTCCCAAAACATTATCTTTGAATATACGAATAATATGTTCTGGTGTCAGCTTAGTTACTCTTGACCCTAATTACGTTTTTTCAAAAGAATTAAGGGAACAAAACCTGGATTTTCCCCTTTATCAATAAGTCACTACAATAAATTTTCTTTCCCCTAAAACGTTATAGTTGAATAGCATATACTGTAATCCACCCATGACGTCAAATGTAAACAAAAAGTAAACATTGCTATCTATAAAATTGCTTACGTCTTCACGTACGAAAATGTTCGCGTGAATTTGGATGTCACGTTACATGGACGGGAGTTCTGCTTGCCAGTTCCTTAAGTATTTAAGGCTTGATTAAGTATTTAGAGACCTCCGGTTTGACGGTGACAGTTTGATGTTGAAATGGTACGTCACAGTAGAATGTGATTTTAGAGGGCATCCTTTCAATTAAGATACGAGTTGTCAACGTACAAAAGACATTCTGTTGACATTCAAAACGTGTGTAATCAATAACATAGCGCGTTATTAGTTGACAGAATAAACATATTTCGTCCACCATTATACTTGTCAAAGGAATTTTTCTTTGTTTTTGAAAGTAACTCGATCAGTTTATATATAGTGTGAAAAACATTTTTCCTTGGATGGTTGGACTATTGGCTTGATTGATGCTTTATACGAACAAGTTGATGTTAACGGTTTTCTTATAGTTTTTCTCGTCAATTGTCAGTTATGAAAATGATGATTATTTGGAATGTAGATTCAATTTTTTGTAAGATTCATCAAGTTAAGTTGACAGAAACATAAAAAATTGCCAACCTTTTTTGCGCATTCAGTTGTGACAAAAGATATTTTTAATAAATTTTATATCACATATATTACAATATCCAAAGCTCAAATTTAATCAGAGTACAAATGTCAGATACGTTTTTGCTTGCTCAGTTTAATCAAAATTGGATTTGGGCTAGCTAGAACATAGACAGAAAGTTTTTTGGTCATTCGCGAAATCTTAAGGGTAACGAAATGTTTGTTAGAGAGAAAATGTCTTATCCAAATCATCATAATTACTTGTCAAGCAGGTATTGTTTTCGAATGATACTTTGGTATCTCTCAGTGCATACTCTGTAAGTATTTTGCTGCTAATTTGGTTTTATTGGCTTATTTTCATGGCTGAAACTGAAATTACAAATAGAATCCAGTATCCCAAAATCATTGTACAAATCCCATATTTGAAGAACTACTATTTGGTGAAACAACATGTGTGTATTGAGTTTTGGTTTCTTTTGTTCGAATTTCAGCAGTTCACATCTCACACCAAATTTTTTATCCCAATCTGTCCCCCTAGAAATTTTTGTTTCTCGCTAGAAAATCTCTCTTTTAGATTAACTATTTATTGCGACGTTTTCATGATGTTTTAGACGATGTTTGGGAGTATGTAGGGGGTAATTTTTCAAAACATTT
>JAUBWS010081132.1:1503-12560 GCA_032270445.1 Darlingtonia californica
CGTACATGCCTGTCTTGTCTGGAATGAAGAAATTCTGCCATTACGCTGGACTACACACTGGAATTTGCCCGCCAAAGTGTATACCTTTTTATAAACCTTAAATGGAGTAGATTGTCGTTAACGCAAGGCAATGGAATTCGTTTTCTTCGTATTTGATTGACGTCGTCTTAGAAAAACCGTTTTAAAAATCAATCAAATTAATCATTAAGGGATAAAATAGATGAAAAAACTTCTAATGTATGTCTCGCTAACGCTAAACCGGTTAACAAATACAATAATAACCGTTTAGTTCGAGCTTTTCTGAAAAATGTAGCCCGCGGTCAAGTACAGACCAAGCGTGCGAAGTTTTCCTCCTTCCGGGCGCAACTCCGGTTGCGCGTTATCTCTAAAAGGAATCCACGCAGATTTTATTACAGTATCCGCTTTACTGCTACATACCGTAATTATCAATTGTGGTTTGTATCAACAAATCCTAATTCAACAAAAAATTTTTTGGGCTAAGCGTTTTTATCAATTATCTCGCAAAGACTAACGAAAAGTCATCGGATTTCGTGATATTTAAAGCATACTATTAACTTGAAGCGTAAAACTTGCTGCAACATTTTCATTTGCGTTTACATAATACATAGTCTTAGGTTTATTATCACTAACAAAAATTAAAGAATGGCATTCATTCAAACAATCACGGGTGTACCGTGCAAAATCAAAGGGAGGGTCGAATTCCTTTTCTTGGAGCATTTCATCGAAGCTTAGAATTCTAAGCCCAACTCTTCTCGCCTTTGATATACTGATTTGGGAGAAAAAGTTTGGCGCAAAGGGGAAAATTTTGATAATTTGTTTCTAATTTGGCAGAAAACAGCACAAAAATGGTATTTTTTAACTGTTTGTTAGGTATGAATATGCAAGACGAATGTTTTTCAAGTTTTTATCAAAAGGGCACTTTCTTCAAAAAAAAAAAGGAGGATCGAAACCACCAACGGTACGCCCCTGCCAATGCATTTTATATGCCGTATATGCTTAGTGAGAGATTTTTTCGGCACGTGAAAAATACATTATATTTTATCTAATCTGTCTAATTAGATATATGTACGACGGCTCTGAGGGGTCACGTTTTCACTTCTTTTTTTTTACTTCTCACTCTCTTTTTTTTACTTCTCACTTTTATACTTCTCTCTTTTTTTTAATTCTCACTTCTTTTTACTTCTCTCTTTTTTTTACTTCTCACTTTCTTTTACTTCTCCCTTTTTTTTTACTTCTGAACTTATTTTTACTTTTCACTTTCTTTTTACTTCTCACTTTTTTCTCTACTTATTACAGTATGTTGTTGATATTGGGACTCTCAAGGGATCAAAAAAATCCGTCCCATTTAGCGATTGTTCCAGTAAATCAAATCTCCTTGTAAATAGGGCTAACAATCGACCTGGCATGTACAATTAAGATTTAGTTGTAAATCAATAAATCAAATTCGGTAAAACAGTATAAACATTTAAAGTCTTAAGACATACATCAATCAGAAGTCCTGTATTTTGCACTTGAGTGGTCACTACTGAGAAATTCCCTGTAAAGTCCCATTTAAGCGATTTTTTTAAGTTCACGAGACCAAGAAAAGCCGTCCCACATGGCGAAAATCTCACTTATACGGATTCCAACATAACCGAAAATATTTGCTGAAATTAGGTTAGGAAGTTCACGGGACGGGAGACTTTGTCTCAGTTAGTGAATGTCCCACTTATCTAGAGTATACTGTATAAGCGAAGCTTAAGCATAAGCAAGTAGGGTGGAGCCCTAGTATGGATAGGTATATACCGTGAATGATCAAATAAGCGCCTCCTTCCAAATAACCGCCTCTATCGATTAAGCGCGCCCCCCCCCCCCCATTAAGATGATTTTTTTTAATAAGCGCCCCTACTCAAATAAGCGCCTCTATGCGGTTATTCGGGTATGAAATTAAAATAAAAGGGGGAACTTATTTGAATTTTCATAAGAAGAGAACAACAAGTACTGATAAGAGCAAAGCTATTTTTTAAATCTCACTTACAAAATGAAATTTCATTACAAACTTTAATATTTTTATTCTCTTTTTCAGTAGTCCACTAATCAAAACAGTTATCATGTTTTTGTTTTCTTGTATTTAGCAGGCAATCTTATTCAACCTGAAGTAATACAAATTCATTGTTTTTAATAAGCGCTCCTACTCAAATAACCGCCCCTCTCGAATAAGCGCCCCCTTTAGAATTGAAATTTTTAAATAATTATTATCATTATTAGATCATTTACGATATATACATCCACACTTAAACGGTCTAATATGAATTTTGTAAGTCTTTATTGTCGATTATTACAAACAGAACAAAACTGAAACATTTTACTTTTCATTGCAATGCCTTGTCTATGTTCATTTTTTGATTTTTTCTGCACGGAAAACAGTGTCTCAAAGCACGGCCACGAGCAACAGCACTTTTTAATTATCAAAAAACAGTAAAGAGGCCTTGGGAACGAGGTGGGGTGAATGAATAATTTGTATTTACACAGAATAGCCTCTTAAGTTTTTCTTGAACTGGATATCCGAAAGCAGCCAACGAGGCATTTTTGCAAAATATCTGTTCGGAATGTTTTTCCTAGAAATTTGTATGTGTTCGGAGAATTTATCAAAAACTATATGCTGGAAATCTTGGCTCTTAGAACTTGGCGTTAGGCCGAAAATGTCGGCTTCCTGGGTAATCTGGATGTGTTCTGAGTGTTTTGTTGCCTGCTAGATTTTTTTTGGCTTTCCTGAAAAAAAGAACAGATATTTTGTGTTTTGGGCTCCTAGATTTTAACTTTTTTGAAAAAAAAATATTAGTTTCCTAGATTTTTCGAGGTGTTCTGAGACCATTTGGTTTTGGCTAGATTTTTTGTCAAATTAGCTCTCCTTGAAAAAAAGAACAGGTATTTTGTATTTTGGCCTCGTTGGATGCTTCATAAGGAGAACTAACAGTGTTTGATAAACTTCACTACCGAAAGCCGCTCAAGGAAATCGAACTTGGGACTCCGGTTTGATCGTTTTATCTATATATCTACACTATCTACACTATCTACATATCTACTGTTTCTTCATATCTGCATTATCTAAATTTCTACACGATGTAAATATCTACACTATCTACGCTATCTACGTTATCTACACTATCTACACTATCTCCACTACACTACTCTAGAGTACCGACGAATAATCGGAAGGGGGGGTTGGAAAATGTTTCAAAGATTAATAATCGGGGGAACGATTATTCGGTACTCTAAAGTATCTACACTATATACTGTACGCTACTTAAGCTATACACACTACACTGCTTATCTATACACTGCTGATGTTATGTTAATAAATACATATTCTACGGGTTACACTATATATATAGGGAGTTATAAAACTTTACCACCGTACGTGAAACTGTAACCCTCTGGAGAGTGGACCAGAGGGTGTACCGCCTTTTTTATCTACGCTATTGCGCCATTGCCAACACTTTTCACTTACCTGTGAATCTAAACTTTTATTCTGTGTTATCCGTTGGCGTGCATCGCGTATTTTCGTCAATATTGTTTGATCGTACGCGTTACGGGCCTCAAACAAGAAGTGTACTCACTCACAAGCTAGACGGTGGGAAGATCCGGATTGTGATGCGGATGCTGGACAGTTGGATGATGACAAGAAATGACAACACAACTTATGTTTATATCGTCAGATAATTATTTCTTGGCTTTTAGTGATTATAAATGTAACTTTTGCTTTTTAAGTCAGTTTTCTATTTAATTTATGATTTATTCAGGGAAGAACCAAGAAGATGTGATGGGTAGAGATTAGACGCTGCAGTGCAGTGTCCTGGCTGGCGCTTCCAATTTTGTACATTTGTATATTTTTTATTTTATTTCATCTATTCTTTCTTTACAGTTGGAAAAAATCCTAGTACAGTATACTAAATCCTAGTACAGTATACTAATTCAATTCAGTTAATGCAGTGACAATACACATTCCTGCCATTCTGAAGTTTCACACACAACTCTACGATACAAGATAGAGAAGCGTTCGTAGAACTTTCTGCTTCTGATATATAAATGTTTCCCAAGCTATGGTAGGTGGAATACTTGCCCCTTTGCCTTGAATAACAACCCTCAACAGCAATCACAAGGAAAGGGACATTTTTAATTATGCAAATATTTTATAAAGAGAAGTTATTTGTTTTCTTTTTGTTTTGATGATTCTTGTTGTGTGTAAATAGTTTGGTCCTCCTTCTTAATATTTGTTAGGGTTACCAAAATTTCTGCAAGTTACAAAACATCTAACAGTTTGAAGAAAACAGCAATTTTTTTCAGACATATAGAACATGTTTAAACATTACAAATGTCTTCATCAGCTAGTAAAAAATATAAGTTTATGTGGCACAAGTATATATATAAATGAAATTCACAAATCTCTTCACAATATTTTTTTTCAAAAAGATGCAATAACGCTACAGCAATATATTACAATGAAATCAACAAAACTGTTATATAATTCCGTTGAAATAATATGTATATACGTAGGGTTGTAAAAATGGAAAAAAACAAATCAATGAGCCGTGAAAAGGATACACATTTATGTCGTTATAGTGATGTTGTAATAACTTGCTTGTTTAATGATGGTTTTTCCCACTGGATGTGTAAAGTTTTCTTTGTTTTCAGTTAGTATTTTGTCTGCGCGTGATCTAAAACAATAATACAATCATCATTGCTCAAATTTTTGCAATTTTCTGATTCCAATAGGTGTTTATAAGCACGGGAAGATTTGTCCCTCTGATCTGCCTGTTTTGTCTGCTTTTCTGAGGTCTTTAGAAAGATGTGGTTGTAGTTTTTGCCACTAAGGAATTTTGTTTTCAATGGAGCATGTTTATTTAGAACATATATTTGGCCTTAGGCCCGTTCAACTGCTTATTGGTTGTTTCCAGGAGGGTCCACAGACAGACATCTATCATATTGAATTTGTGTCCAGACGAGCGAATCAGTCGAGTAACAGTCCTCACTAAGGCAGACCATCTAGACTTTAGGATGACTGATTTTCAGTAAGAACAACTCAATGAGACAGGAGCGGGGATTGAACCAGCGACCTTGCACAATAGACGGCCTGAATATACTACTGTCATTGCTCCACTATAAATAAATCATTTTAATGACCTGTTACATATTGTATATATATATTTAAATTAACTAATTTTGATATTTTTCATTTTTGTACTTTTTTGTTCCATTTGCGAGATTAGGCCATTGTAATGCCTTATGCAAATTATGAAATAGAAATAGAAATAGAAACTAAGCTCCACTAAGCTCCACTTTACCAACTGAGTTACTGGTCCATGGCAAACCATAGATTTTGAACTCAGCTGGTAACGTGATGGAAGATGCTGGTCATTTTCAAAAGTAGTAATAGTCATTATCATTTAGTATATACACATATTATCTTGCAAGCATTTTGATAACACAAGATTGAATATAGGTTCTTATTGAAATGTTTCCACTGCCTGTATTTAATGACCTTTGGTAGCAGCTTATTGTTGTGTATATTTGTACTTTGGTTAACCCAGAGAGTGTCCTCTTTGCCAGGGTGACTGATTTTACTGGGCACTAGCTCAGACCCTCATTCACCTTCTCATCAATCATTGGATTGTGTTTCATCCCCATTGCATGCCCATGAATGTGCGAGGGCAGCACATGAACCAATGTTCCAGGGAGGGTATGGTCTTCTCCACTTGGACATGTTGAAGTTTTTCTCATCAAGATGTGTTGGTATATCTGAAAGGCTTTTAGTTTTTAGTTGTGCTAATGAGACTTGTTCTCTTGTTAATAGGTCTGTTTTTTTTCTGCTGAGTACTACAGTACTGATACTTCTTTCATTATACATGGGATGTGATACTGGGTTTTGTATGTTTTTATTTATCATCATATGTATATACACATGCTTCAATATGAGATCAGACAGTTGAGTCTAAAACTTCATTTATCGCATATTTCAAAAATTATATAAATGGATAATTAGTTTTTTCTTAATGACTCCATAGTTTCAACAATGTTAAAAAGTTGTTATATATCAGAAATATCTCCCTTTAGTGTCCATAATTCTCTTAAAAACATGGTCAGTTGAGTAGTCGCTTTAGTATATTTGATAACACCGGACATGTTGGGTGTACTGGCAGGATCCTCTATTTTATAGCTGAAAACAGTTATGTTTTTGCATTCAAAGTTGCAATGCGATAGAATGTACAAAAGGGGGCCTCAGGCTGAGGCAAGCCAATGCTCTTTTGTCAATGTGATGTGAGTCTTTGCGACTGTGACTGATTTGTAAATTGTCACCATTTTTATATTATTTACCTTGTAAGGAGCTTATAACTATTTTAGCAAATATTAAACGTGAATTTAGGAGAACCTTCTTTCAATTAAAGCTATTTTTCTTTGTTGTAACTTCTAGCGTGCAGTCACGTGCCATAAAATGACAAGACTGAAGCTAATTTAACTTAAAAGAAAGCATGGGATATCCTTCGTATTTTATGAACATGGGCAGTGAATTTTGTCTTCACCAAACTCCACATTTTTGACCTACTGTATGCAGTCTGTGGGTAGAGTGTTGTGTATGGTCTAGCTAGTTCAGTATGGTCAATACAATATCTGGAGATGACAGAGATTTATTTTCAATGGTAAACACAGGAACTAGGCAGGCTTGGACATGAATGGTGTGCGATCGCATGCGCACGCCCCCACACACGCCTAATTAGATCGAGGTGTGTGGTCTACCGCACGTCTGGAATAGTATTATTTTGCCAATTGCACTCCTTTTCTGATCAAAAATGCACACTTTTTTTCATGGATCCCTCCATAATATCAGCAACCTTCCATACTGTATATGTCTATTTCCATGAGAGGCAAATTTCTGATTGTATACCTACACCTACATTGATAAGGAGAATTGGCAGGATGCTGCCTTTAGTTTTTAAAAAGGTCAAATTTTGGGACCCATTTGACAAAAAGCTTTTCAACAAGTTTCTTCTATTATTTGACGAAATTGAAATCTTTAAATTTGTGAGCTTTTAGGACTTAAACTCAAATTTACACAGTTTTGTAACCATCATAATGGCATTTTTGCATGGTCCACAAGTTCTAAAGGTCCTGGTAAATTTCTGATGAAACCCTATACATTTTTAAGAGGTAAAATGCTCCCTAAAGTAACGATACTCTGCAGCTTTGTGACTGGTCTAGGTTGTGAAAAAATTGCCAGGTCTGCAACCAAGCCCACATCACCTGCAAATGTCATTTCCAAGTTTAGGCATGTGATAACAAATATTGGATGTTTTAGGTTACCTTCTTACCACACTATAAAGCAGCCACTGTTGATCACAAGCCAGAGATAGAAATGGATTCCCTTTGTCTTTCTTCATGCGGTTTTATTTCCCACTGTTTATATACTTCTTCTTTGTCTCCTCACTCTATATCTAGCCTTCATTCATCGAGAGTATCACTTATCTGTTCTTTATGATGTTTCGTGCTGTGTGCATGGTGTTATCTCTCATGTTAATGTTTTGATTTTTAGAATTTTTGTTTCACCATGTTGCATTTTAAGCTTTTATTATCAGGCTACTTTGGAGTCTACTGTACTCTTAATATACTATTTTATAATATAATAGATTTAAAAAAAGAGTAATAAAGCAAATCAAATTAAAGCATTTTTCTGCAACCTAAGTTTTAGTTTTTCTATCAAAATCTTTAAAAAAAAGGAAACTTGTGCCATTCTCACCAAAATTTATTTTACCAAGTCTCTGTAAAAATTGTAGTTTCAAAACTCATAATGCACAATGCATAGTAAATACAGAATGCATAATGCATAAACGTAAAGAATATCTCAGCAAAGACATATGCTAAAGGAATTTAAACTGTGCCTAACACATTTTAATGTCAGTGTAAGTTGATCTTGAAAATTTCAGTCCTGCCATCTGCCTGGTTGGTATCTGACTAAAAAAAGCTTCTGATGTCTGTCAGTTGTATTGACTGGAAATTTTGATTAATAAGAGATCTTGAAACTTAATGAAATGATTAATATTTATTAATAAGTAATTAAGCCATAAAGAAAGTAATGCTGAAAATATGATTAAGATAAAGTTATACTGTAAGCTTACAGCATTGTGATTGACATTTCATGTACGTTTATTTCCCTGGTGTTTTGTTATGATACATTAAGATGACAATTAACTTTCCGTTTTCTCAATGCATGAAATTATATGAGCATGGAATAAAATAAGATAATGATGTCATTTCATATGTAATAGTAGCTAATAGTTAACTGTTTCGGATGCTTGGTTGTGTATTACACTGTTTACATATATAGTTTCAATAAAAATCAAAAACATCATATGAAAATAGCCTTATTTTGTTTAAATACTTTTTGACAATGTATGGAATTAATGTCGTTTGTGATTATTATTTAAAAAAACTGTAATATAATCTTGATACTTTGTTTATAGCTTTTTGCCTAATACTTGGTGCTTTCATGATTGTTTATTTTTTCAAGGACTGGATATCAAGTTTCTACTACAATTATATGTAATTGATTATGTTAAATTGCCTTAGAATGAAACTAATTGGAGATGGAGAGCGCGTATCTTGGTATATCTTGAAGTACGTTGTGTAAGTAAAAGTTTTGGTTTGGTCTGGTCAAGAGGAGCTATATATTTATAAAGTAATCAGCTCCCAGTTTTAGGCTATTCATTCTCCTATGTAACATTTTTGTTTTGTTTACCTAACAAATTTGTGGTTATAGAAGGATTTGTTTACATTTTCAATCAGCCTATACATTGCTATGATTAGATTTGTGGAACATTATGGAATGTGTGCTTGTTGGCTATCAAAAATGAAAGTTTTTTTAAATCATTGTCATTACGCAATTATAACTGGAACATGTCGGTCACAACCTTTTCTTTCATTGATATTTACAAGGAAGTAAAATTTAAACGATTTTTTGGTGTTTGGTGTTTGTTTGACTTTAATCATCGAAAAGGTTAATACTGTTTCGACACGATAATTAACTTGCAACACGAAAAGTATATAATAATCTAGGTGGCTAAGGAAGATCTAAGGCAATGATATTTTTGTTTGTGTAAGAGCTAAAACATTTGCGACATATATCACAGACATTTCCACTACGAATAGTCTTGCAAATTGTTGTTAGTTTCAGAGTTGCTGAAGCTAAACTACAGTAAAGTGTTGGTTCATTACGTAAAGATTTTCTTTGTTCTATTGTTGCTTTTGGTATGTAGTTGGTTATTATGAAATTAATAACTATGAATATTTAATCATTAACATATACAAATTCTCTTGTTTTTGACATTAAGAATCATTGACAACTAGAATGATAAGCAAGTATTGTTGACGAAAACGGTTTAAACAATTTCCCACACAACAGTACGCGAGCAGTATATTCTTAATTGTCATTATTTTGTTTTATATACAAACTTAACATGTATTTCCAACTTTTTATGTGTCGAATCTGGTGTTTTTAGGTTAGGGAATTATTCAGTATTGGCACCATTAACATTTGTGATGAAGGTAATATGTAATAATAATAATAAGGTAATATTCAATTATCTTTGTTTTTATATTATAGTAAACTCTATAAGCTAAAAACTAATTTCACCAATGGAATCATAGAGAGGCAAAATGAAGAAACAGTTATACAGGTTGAAACAACAAG
Organism: Darlingtonia californica; assembly: GCA_032270445.1. Classification (NCBI taxonomy): domain Eukaryota; kingdom Viridiplantae; phylum Streptophyta; class Magnoliopsida; order Ericales; family Sarraceniaceae; genus Darlingtonia; species Darlingtonia californica. The sequence goes on from JAUBWS010081132.1 coordinate 11,246, forward strand.
CTGATCAAAGAGTTGGCAGGTAAGAAATTAAATCATTTTGAACACTCCTGTAACTCTGACGGAGTATGTTAAGTGAAAAATGGGAATCATCAGGCTGACGACAATGCAGAGCCAGAGAATCATCAGCCTCTGTCATTCACGTCAACACTTGTTTGCCTAAAGCCATATCAACTAAATTTGAGAGAATTGAATTTTTGCGGACGGCGTAAAATTGTTGTTAAAACAGGCCCTATTTAAGTAAGTAAAGGTGGCGCCTGGTGTTTGAAAGAAGAACGTTCTTCGGATGAAACAGGGCATTTATCTCAATCACAACCACTACGTCATTTTCGTAGACTCTAGTTTTCAGGGTTTTAGCAGAGCGGTAACACTTTTCTTCTAGAAAAATAGTATATATTTATGTTCGTCAGTTCTTTCATAGAAAACTTTACTTGAACATGCTTGATAAAGTCACAATCACTGACCTAGATGCATAAAGTTTTACATTACAAAACCATTTCTCACTAATTCTGTTGTGATTGTTTGTTGAAGTATTATTGATAAAAGAGTTCAGAAAGGGTCATCTTTGTTATGACTTAAAGGACAAAATGGTAAATTTCTTTAAAAGATTTTATACGTAATCCGTGGCTGAGTGGATATCACAATGAGCTTAGAACTCAGATGTCTCTCATTTTCGGCGCGCTGCAAGAATTCTGAAGTAAAAATACATCGTCCTTCACCGTTAATTATTAGGCAGTATGGATGAATAAATGTGACAGTCTATGGGAAAAAGGGACTTGAAGCCAACCTTAATTTACTTGTTTACCTCTCAAAATCATGAAAAAACGTAACAAAACGTAAAAACGCAAATTTCTCAAATAGAAATGCACTCCTCCACAGACGTTTTTTAGTGGTTTTGCCAGTGGGTGGAGTATGATCGCGCTTAAAATGACCAAGCCCCCTTTCCCCATAGACCGTCACAAATATCAATGATTTGGTTTTTACCCAGGATAGTCTCTTCAGTTCTTCATGAACTGTTATCGATGAGGGTCCTCCTTTCCTGGAAACACCTCTAAGGAGAGTCGGGTAGCGTGCAGAATTAATAGTAATTCAGTAATTGGCAAATTTCGGAAAGCGTCGCACGGGATTCGAACTCGGGACTCCAATTTAAGCGTCCAGCACTTTAATTTTTCGGGTGACGTGGCCGCGTGGCTCCATGACTCTAATTGATAATATTTAAAGTAGAACTGCAGAGATTATTCTCGGTTATGATAATGGTAATAAATGATGTGTTTTGATTGTGCAATCAGTAACATTATGTATGACTCTCCTTTTAAAA
>JAUBWS010081187.1:0-10495 GCA_032270445.1 Darlingtonia californica
AATTATGAAAATCCTTCAAATAAGTGGAATAAACAATGCTTAAAACTATATTTTCGACTACGTCCGTCGACAGATAAGTTGTTTATTATATATATTGCAATATGGCAAATTTATCTTGCATTTATCCTTCAAAATTGTTGTGCTTTGATGGTTATGCTGTCTGATGCACCTTGATTATGATTAAGTGGAGGTGCAAAACCTAATCCCTTTGCATATGCTTATCAACTTAACGGAAACTCTTAGCCTAACTTGTAACATTAATAAACTTAAGACTATCAAATTAGGAGCTCGGTTTCATCTGCCAACCACTTGGGGCTAGTATGAATATGCAAAGTGAACACAGCAAACTCAATCCCATTCCCGTGCGTCAATATCATTATCATATTGATATTGATATCACTATCAATCATACTCACTTTACATGGGATGGGCCAACCATTAAGATTGCTATTGACCGTATGTAGAAACATTTTTACAACGTTTAAGTGAACCTTTTGAAATTTAATGTATCATAATGTATCATTAGATAATTTATTTTTTCTGTCATGAAGTTTTTAGATTTTTTTATATTTGTTTATACATTTTGTACATAATATGTTATGTTTTTAACTGTACCTGTCTATTCTCAAGTCCAGAAAAAGCTTTCCAGGATGTCAGGGATGCTTGTTTATTTTTTGCTCATTACAAGCTTATATCAACCGACGCGTTTACCTTTGAATATTTTTATTTTTGAATATTGTCACAAAAAAACCATTGAGATCTAGTTCCATCCAAACGTAATGTCTGCCTTCGTAATTGAAGAATCCTGAACAAACACCTTTAGCTCTTTATTGACTTGTTTTTTTTTAATTTAAGCCTGCTTTTGAAACATGTTACAAGTATTATAGAAAGTATTAGAAATTAGAACAAGTCCCATTTTATTACAGTAAAATTTCTGTCCATCCCGTCCTGTTTTCACTCTCTTTTTAAGCATAACTAACGTTTATAAGCATACTGAAGCTCAAAAAGCTTAAAAAATAAGCAAATTGCTAAGCATACGTCGAGGCTCAAATTTGTTTTAGTATGATAACGCCTCTTACTGTTTGAATGATATGATCTTATAAGGGCTACCAAAAGAATTTCGTAATTCTTTGGAGCCATATGACTGCGTAGTTCTTAGTATGAATCGAATAAATGTTCCAAATAGTTAACGTGTATTGTGCCAAAAAGTCAATTATTTTTCAAAATCACTTTAGAAAATTTAAACTAAGCATGCAATATTATTGAGCATAATTGTTGGCTCGATTTGGCCAAACTTTAAGCATATTGAGGCTCAACCTAACGTTACCGTATGCTTATAAAAAAAGAGTGTATTCCATTCAAGCTATTTTGAGCAAAATTTCTACCCATTTAGTCTGGTCTCCAAACTATTCAAAGTATTTAAGTATTTTTGGGTTTTGAGATGACTTGAAACTTTAAAATCAAACAAAATCTAGTTTTTTACTGCAATGAATAAACTTTTGGGCTGGATGTTTGTTCCATTTTGGGAGCTGTTTAACAGAATAATATCATTTATTTCTTCTTCCAATTAAGAGTTAAAGTTGCGAAAAATGAGGTTGTGAGAGCTTTGGGATTGGTTTATAATGAAGTGTTAGATTTAACCTCTTGGTTTTAAAATTTTGGATAGTGACTCTATTAGTAGGAAATCAGTCGCTGTTTACTTTTTGATTCCGCCATATCTAACAATTTATCGTCTTTTGTTATATGTCAAATTACATAACACAAATTTACGTTTGCATTTTTAATATACAAACAACATGCTGTACATTTGATATGAAAAGATAGTTAAAAAATCTATGCATGTATTGAATATATTCCCACACCTCGTTACTCTCGTGGTCTTTAAGACATTTCTCATTTTCGTTTTCTATATTTTCAGTTTTATGCAAAAGTTAAAGTACTCCATACACGATTTTTTTACGAACTATATTTTTCGCTGAGCCTGATTCTCTAAATCTGTATTTGAGCCTGAGATAATTTAAGTGGTATGCTTGTTTTTAACCAAAAACGATAATACAACTTCCCTTCTCTAGCCACATTCTACAGGACGCAACATATTTTTTGTCGAGGTGACTTATCCTGTATAAAGATTCATTATAAATATAAATTAAATGCCTGGTACAGTGTTGATTTTTGGGCAATTTTGAGGGTTCGTACTAATAGACTTTGTGCTTAGAATAGAAAGTGTCAAATCAAAAAGATTATTTGGTTTGAAGGTACTTGGGGTGGGTGTCAGTTGTTATGCTGTAGATATAATTCTAATTGCCATTCCAAAATTGAATCGGCTGGTTTTTTTTTAACGCAGAGCACTTCATTATATTTCACTTCATTATACAACAAATTTTTTTTTGAGTTCTTGTTTTAATATTTTAAGTATTTGACATAGAGCTTTTTACAATGTGCAAAATTGTGATGGTAGCCCTGTCCTTTCTTGAACATGTTTTACAGTGCAAAAATTTATAAACCTTTTGGGAAACGCCGACGCACTATGACCCATTGAGACTCATTCTAATATACATTTCAACTACTTTTATATTTTAGAAATTGACTGAGAAAATGAAAAATTTAGCGGAACTTAAATGTTTGAAGTGCCACACAGACGTCAACTCGAGAAAAGATACTTTGCTCAAGGTGTTGGCTGGACACTGTGTACGGTGTCAGAACGAAAATTTGTGGCGGGAACGTAGTGATTTAGAAAAAAAAGCTATTACACAACTGGTACCTGATTTAACGGAACAAACGAAAATCTTAAGTGATGAAATTTGCCGCATTCGTCGGCTTACTAAAGAAGATAAACGCAATATACGTCTGTTCAAGAAATATTACGATGGTGATGCAAATTCTTTTCCTGGTATCAAACTGAAATATAAGTTTGGTAATGCTCCGGAATCTCTTTTAACTAAACTTGAATCCCATTTAGGAGATATAATTGCGAAAATCAAATCAAATTTGGTAGACGAATTTGATGCCGTTGACGGTGTACAGGTAAAATTCTCAAGTGGGAAAATCAGATATCTAATGAAATGTCCCAGGTGTGCAGTTTTCACATTTCACTTAAAAAAACATTTAATGACAAAAAAGCATAAATGGTCAAACAAAGAAGCAACTTATGAACATTCGTACAGAGTAAGAACTTTCAATTATTTAACCAGGATACTTCCTAAACCATTTGGCAGACCTATGTTATGTGCCAAATGCTTCAAGATGCAAGATAGGCTTGACCAACACCTTTGTAAATACAAGTAAACCATAATGCACGATAACATGAGAATAAGATATACAGGCGTATAGGATTCAAAGTAAGTATTTGATGCGAAAGTCTATCTTAACACACACACAGACACACAAAACAAAGTGTCAGCCTGTTTTATCGTCTTTTAATTTTATGTTGATAGTCTAGTTTTTATTTATTTACTTATACTCTCCCGACATTCTGACAGGGAAGCCTAAATTTATTGATCTTTAAATGACTCGACCCATTTTCAATTAAACTAATATTATTATCCTTTTGTTGTTAGAAAAGAGTATATTTTGTTAGTTCTTACGTTTTTTCTCCAAACTGGGACATTTAAAATGTTCTCTATGGAATTCCCTAAAATATATGAAAAGATAGGATACCTTTGTTAAGCAAGGTTTTAGTTAAAATTTGAGTACCTTATTCGTACAAATTTTGGCGATGAGCGAAAAACTTGACTTTGCGTGCACTTAATTTAGCGATTTCAGAGAAAATCGCTAAATTCGCCAAATTTTCTACTCGCCAAAATTTGTACGAATAAGGTATTTCATAGTTGACATATTGATCATTTTGTTATTGTCTTTTTTTTATTTTTGAAGCTCGACTCGGAGATTTTTATGTCAGCACAAATACGGGTTTTGCTTTCATAAAAGTGATTAGTGATTTAACAAAATAATTGACTTAATAAATAGGTCGGCTCGATCAAGTTTCCACTATCAAATGTTTTTTTGTAGTCTTATTGCCTCAGAAAAAACCCAGAAGTCTCGAAAAATCTTGCAAGACACCCTGCCAGATTAACGGGAACGAAAGTAATGATCGCGTGAAACATCAATTTCACTATATTATTCAGACTTGCTTATTTTTACCCTGATAAGAAGTTATTGACCTTATATTTCAGGTACAAAAACGCTTATTCGCGAAAGTTGCTGAGGAAATAAATTTTCAAGCCTCATCCGCTAAACCATAAGTTATTGGGGAAATGTAGGTAATATCTTAAAAAGATTAATTCGTAGGCAATTAATTTTGCGATTTAGGGCCTACTCTCAATGTGGCCCTTTCCAGCTTGAAATTGTTATAGGAAAAAATCTGGCAGATGAGCCCAAAATCCGCTTACTTGATATTGGCTATTTTGAAAGTTTACATTGCGAGCATAAACTTTCGCGAATGAACCGTTTTATAAAGCTCTCACACCTAAAATATACGTTCAATATCTCCTTATCAGGGGAAAAATAAGCAAATCTGAATAAAAAAATCAAATTAATATTTTTGGCGAGCATGAATAAACTTTTGAATTTTTGAAAACAAACTTTCGCGATTCGGGCCAAAATTTGCGAAAATCGCAAAACTTTCAGCTCGCGAAAGATTGTACTCCTAAAGTACTTTATTGTTCAAATATTGTCGCGGGAAAAAGATTTCGCTTTTTCTTTTCTTCTTTTTTTTCTAAGAATCGCAATATTGAATTCCCACGAATTCCCAGACTTTTTGCCAACTTTTATTCTGTGAAATTCTAGTTTTTCTACTCAACCGCAATTTGAAGTTTAGTAACTCTTTCTTATGTCCTAGAAATGCCATGATTACTAATTTAAATCTAAATTTTCACTCAACCGCGAAAATAAATTCCCGCGAAGCTCACTGTAATTCATGAACCGCGAAAATGTGACAATTTTGCGGATTTCCCGATCCAGATTTTTCCTCACGCGAAAACATCTGACAATAAATTGCACAGTAGACCCTATCACGGAAATGCTTTTTCGCAGGTGCAGAAACTCGTGTTGTCCTCCGCACGTCCCGACGGTTAATAAACGTTAAAGCGAAAATAATTTTCACGTACTCGAAACTTGATGGAGCTTGTCCCGGACCATGTTATTATATATGTATATGGTATGATATTATGTATTTCGAGGCATAATTTAATCTTTATTACGAATACTCGTGTACAGATATCAGATACAATATCAAATCATTAAATGCAGTGTCCTGCTAGTAAATAAATTTAAATAAACAAATTTGCCATGAATTTTTCTTTTGAGTCCTCGATCCGCTTCATTTCAAGAACAAAAACGACCACTCTCGTCCATAGGATCAACCCAAAATCTCTGAAGAGTTCAGCTCAAAATTTTCCTTATCCTTTGAAGTGAGCCGGTATCCCAAATACTAAGTCTGATACCTTTAAGATTTTTCTAGACTCGCTATATCAGGGGGGTATACCAAAATGTTGGACCCAGGGCCGGGTGGTGGTGTCCAATTTTAAGGGTGGTATATAGAATTTTCAAGAAAAATGTTTTTAAAATTGGTATTTTCACTATTCCAGTTCAAATTTTTTGATATAATTTGATAAAGCTACATTTTAAAAGAATTTTTGTCGAAATATTATGTTTTATTTCACTCAAGAAAAAATTTCATTAAATGTTTTGCAAAAATTAGCTTTTACAAAAACTTTAAAATGTTTTTTGAAAATACTCTCATAAACATTAAGTTTCGCAAAAATTTATTCCTTTAAGGTAGACTTGAGTGGAGTTTTTCGGGTGTATGCGCGTAAAATAGGCAAAACATTTGTCATTTTAGAATTGGTATTGGTACCAAATTTAGGGGGTGGGTACCCTATGTTTTCAATTTATCAGGATTTCATACTGGTAATGGGTACCAAATTGAGGTGGTGCTGTTAATACAAAATTTTCCTTTAAAAACCAGGTTGGTCAGCGGTGGGTTGGGTTTCTAAATTTGTACCCCTTCCCCCCCCCCCCCCCCCCCCTCTGGCTATACAGGCTATTTTTGACAGATGTCGTACAGATTCTCAGTCGTTGCCTATTTTTACACAGCCTAACTAGACAGTTGGTGATTTAACATTACTAATAGACTAAAAACTTTAAGGGGGTTAGAAAAATGGCGTGAGGAGTAAAACTGATGAAGTACGAGTAGTTTTGAGGTATTTTTACTCTTTTGGCGTGCAATTTTGCTTATTTCTCGCGTGAAATTCCATTTTCGTGCCAATAGCGCTAAATTTTCTAGTAAGTTCCAACAATCCTAACCGAAGAAAATTAGTCAGGGAAATTTGTATAATTTCAAGAACCTTTCACCAAAGAAGACTTTGTGTGCCCTTTTCATTGGCATTTACATGCTGACGATGAGCAGAAAACCATAAAGGTATTAAAATCAAAATGTTTTTAAGAGAGGCGAGGATGATGGCCTGCTAAATGTTTGGCTATCATGAGAATTTACGTCACACTGCACTTTCAAAATGAAGTAAAAAAACCTTCAAAAGGTTATTGAACCGTAGAAGAGATCAGTTTAAAAATAGTGACAAAATTTGTCATTATCTGTTACCTGGCGATATAGATAGTAATTATTTATAGTGCCTATGATAAATTAAGAGGGCCATTTTTAATTTTGCCAGAAACATTAGCGGGAAAAAACTCTCGCGGTTTCGCGTTTTTGGCCGCCCTTAGGTGAAAGTTTTTTCCGCTAAATGTTTGATCTACGAAAGTTTTTTTCCGGCGAAGTTTTGAAAACTTTTAAAAATTTAAATCCTTTAATCAAACATTTCAAAAAATTGAGATTCTACCCAAACAAACACTTTGTTGATTGCCCCACCCCCCCCCCCCCCCGGAAAGTTTTTTCCCGTCAATTGTTTGTAAATTAGTCAGACGCAAAAAAAAATTTTCTTTTTTTTTTACATCTTTATTGTCAGATATTTTCACCGCAGAAAATTTCATATTCAACCGTAAATTTCAACACTTTACGCCAACTGCCAAATTTGACTCCAAGACATTCTTTTAGGTCACGTGTAAATCTGATTTTATTTTTCTATAGTTTTAATATGTTTTAGAAATGTTGTGGCTGCTAATTTTCTAGTCGAAAATTTTTACCTAACCGGCAAAACTTGTGTGATTCGTGAACCGCGAAATTAAAATCGGAACTGAACCGCGAATCTATCTGCCACGAAAATATCTCGGCATGGCGATACTGTAAATGATATAAAGAGTAAGCGCCTTCTCCCAAAAAACCACCCCTGCCGATAACAAGTGCCCTTGGGTAAGGTTAAGTTTTTAATGTTTTGAATCTGCGCCCCCTGCCTTAATAAGCACCCGCTGTAAGACATTAGTATCCCTTTGCACTTAGTGCGTCAATTACAGTATGCATGATTTTAAGATGGCATAGTTCTTAACAAGGGGGATGGCTATATGCATAGTTTTCATCAAAAGTGCAATTTACGTGTTTTATTTTGTATGGCCTTATGCATAGTCTTCATCAAAAATCCAATTTACGTGTTATGTACTTTATTGGGACAAATTTTCGCGGGGAGAAATTTTTGCGGTTCCAAAAATCCGCGAAATTATTTTATTTTCGCTCGCGAATTTTTAATTATCTTTTTTTCGCAAAGGGTTTAATTTCGCGAATTTGCTAGTTACAAATGTTTTGAGAGGACTTATTTTCGCGGTTCGAAATGCCGTGAAAATTTCTCCCCGCGAAAAGTTGTCCAAATAAAGTATTCGGTATGGTCTTATGCACAGTTTTGGGTTGTTTAGATAAAAACTCTTCTCTTCAATGATTAAAAAAAAAAAATTGAGAAGGAGAAAGAGATTAGTACACGCCAAATCAAAACAAAAATATTTTGTCAAGTTATCATCGAATCAGATACCGTATACATATTTTTTAATTACTCTGAAATTGTAGTTTTATGACATTGTCACAAGATCAATGTCATTTTTGGCCAATGAAAGTGACGCATCTATTTTTTAGAAAGTAATTTATTTGCGTTGTTCCTGACTCGCGCTACGAGGTCTGTGAGTAAAGTAGTAAAGCGAGTAGAAGATTTCCGGACTAAGTTTTTGGTATGGCCATATACATAATTTTTATCAATAGGTACTTTGCGTGTTTTATTTGGTGTGGCCATATGCTTAGTTTTTGGTATAGCCTTAAACTGTACATAGTTTTTGGTATGGCCATATGTTTAATTTTTATCAAGTAGCCACTTTGGATGTTTTATTTGGCTTGGCCGTATGCATAGTTTTTATCAAACAGGTTCTTCGCGTGTTTTTTTATTTGATATGGCCATATGCTTAGTTTTTGGTATGGCCATAGGAAACATAGTTTTTATCAAGCAGGAACTTTTAGTGTTTTATTCAAAACGGCCATATGCGTCAAAATGAGCAAGGACACCCTTAGATGATATTTCTCGTGAAATTTAGATACTTCAAAGTACAATATTTACCAATCAAGTTTTAATTGGATTATTGATACGTATCATTAACAAATGTTTGATTTTGGTCGGAACACTCATTTATATAATTTTCATCAATACATTTAAAAACATTTACACTCTTTATATTTATAAGAACCAATAAAATTAGGGTTGAGGCTGGATGTTCTTAAATTTTTCAGAATTTTCAGGCTGAAATGTTCTTAACTTGTTCTTTTGATTTATGACAAATTTATGACATTATTAAGGGTTTAGGTTCGGCAAACATGCAAGTAAAAGCATAATTGGAACATTAAGATTCTACTCCATAGCAAACACATATGATACATAATGAACCTGTTCATAAGGCTGAGACTTTTTGTTGATTTGCTTTTAACTTTTTGCCCAAAATTGAGGCTGGTGTTTTTATGAAACTGTTCTTATGAAAAAAGAGTGCAAGCGACATTTACAACGGATCGAAGAGAAGTTGGAAATGAAGTTTCTTTTCGGTTCCGGCTTAAAGAAACGGGGAAGGGAGTAATTATGTACGGAGACCCTCGGGAGGAGAACTCAAAGAAAATACTATTTAAACGGTGGTTTCATGTCATTTATTAACTGGGTCCTGAGGACATATATACACGTGCGATAAAGTTAAACTAAATATCAAGCGTTGTCAGGCCGTACTAATATTATCGTTTCAATTAACGTATATTTACGTTTCCTTTTCATAAAAAACAAATCTTCATGGTCGCTACGTCAAAGCATCAACAAAAAGTCGTCGGAACTTCATCCGGAAAAAGTCGGTCAGTTCAGCTCAAGACCCCGAACTCTACAAGATATTATTGAAAACTAAGCGTACAATCTTTATACGTTATCAAAGAACAGTTCGAAATGAAACCGTACAAGAGGTTCCAGAAGTAAGCGATGGCTACTCCACCCTCGGGAGTTTGTGGCACTGCATTGGTCGAAGGATATGTTTCCTCCTTGAGAAGGGGGTTGTTCGCATCCGGCGTGTCACGTTACAAGAAGTCATCAAGGAGTACAGTTAGTAGGCTCGAAAGACATGGGAACCTTGCCGAAAATTCGGATCGAACTACAAAGGACTATATATATCGGTCACTCTACAGCTTGAATTTATCAACACGTTACTGCTCTACTGGTAACACTCCAACGAACAGATACGACAAACATTGCACTATGTATATCCTCAGAACGACCAAATACCAAATGAACCAGAAATTAAAATTGTGTTTTTTTTCCTTGTTTTCAGGGGAGGGGAAAAGGAAATACTATTTAGGAATAGACAAGAAAACTGCTTTCTGCAATCTGTGAAAAGTTCTTTATAAGAAACAAAACCGAAGACCAATCTACGACGTACTGGTAGAAGACTCCAGACCCTGACCGTTGTACCGGTAAGATTCCTTGGCACAATGATTTCCTAGAATGCCTGGTACTACTACTCTTGTGTGTGTGCCAATTAATTTTCTCACTTAGACATCTGGCGTTGGTGTTTTTATTTTTGGTGTTACTATGTTTTAACACTTTAACATTTAAAAGTTGCACTAATCCCTTTGTTTTCTGAATTTTTTGTTGGTTTTATCTAAGAAATGGATATCTTACAATCCCCCTTGTTATTTGACCTTTTGAAAATTTCTGACCCCCGGAAATGAAGACGTCCGATTATTTGGTCTTTTGAAATTTTCCAGCCCTCCCTACCCTAACCCTTTGGCACACAAGAGTATGGGTAATCAACTTTTCCGGGACGCAAACGTGCCGCCAGAGATCCAAAACTTCGACCCTGTGAGAGACCTTTAAAAGCAACAAAAAATTGTCCTCTCTAGGACTTGCATTGGAGTTTACATACCCTATGAGAGACGATTTTTTTCTTGTGTGCTGAAAATGGGTTGAAAACATACCCTGTGAGACTCCTTTTCGAATTTTGTCAAAACTTCGACCCCCTGTGAGGGACTGGGAAGAGTGAAAAAAGTGAACCTGAGCAGCGGCGTCCCCGTACATGATTTTGGTAGAGTGTGGGGGGGCGG
>JAUBWS010081187.1:10505-26302 GCA_032270445.1 Darlingtonia californica
ACATTTTTTTGGTAGCGTGGGCCCCCCCCCCCCCCCCCCCGGGGGAATTTCAAAAAGTATATAGTAAAAGGGTTGGGAATTCATCCGAAAAAAGTTGCAATCTAAGAATAGGAGCATACATTCGGCGAGGAAAGTCTTAAAGTGAAAATAAGAAAGACATTTACATGTGCTTTTACATTTTGGATAACACTACACTTGCGAATCAAATGTTAAGAAAGATCGGGAGAAAAATTGATGTTGCTTATTCATAATCTTAATTCTAGGAAAGTTGCTTAAGTTTTTTTCAAGATTTGCCTAGTGTTGCTTATAAACTGGTTGCTTATAAAAAATATGTGTAGTGGAATAAATCGCCAATAGAATCAATGGGAGAGCTTCAAGATGACCACTAATAAATCAATCGAGGAGATCAACCAATACATTTTTAAGAACTATTTTGACGTGGATATACTTTTGAGATTGCTTTTTTTCGTGGGCTTAATTTTGCGGAAAACACAATTTTTTGAACTTACAAAAAAATATATACACCAAACTTAATCCACATATAACGCAAAAACTTTGGTGTATGTTTGAAAATATTCGAGAATAGGTTGACAAAATCACGTACTTTATGTAATATCATCTTACATTGCAATTATCATAATCTACAGTCCATAAAAATTGCTATTAGAATTTACAATCTTCACAAAACGAAAGTAAAAAAAATAAAAAAAGGTTTATGATATCAATGACTTTACATGCTGATATATGTTTATTCCGTAGTTTAAATCATCTGCGAGCACATCAATTTCATCGAAGCCTTGACGCATATTTTCATGGATGATAAAGTTAATAGGTGGCACATTGACACTATCATCATCATCCTCAAACTGTGTTGTTTCAATTTCGTTTTCTACTCCGTATGTTACAGGATCCAAATCAGGGCGATTATCAACATCACCATTTATATCATATACATATGCAGCCATTGCTGATGAAGGGCCGTACAACTCATAACAGCGTCTATAAAAAAGCTGTACTGGAGATAGGTTATTTGACGTTCTCATAGGATGGTTATTCAATTGGCCGACTAATTCATCACAAGCTCTGTTTATCCTAGCAATATACACATAATGAAGGGCATAAAGGTCTCTTTCATTTAATGGGTTCAACAAATCCATTTGCTCCATGAAATAGAAAAGATTTGAAAATTGTTGAACAACTACTTTACGAACGTCTTTCCATAAGCGCTCGATTCTTTGATTATGGACAGAGGCGCCTGTTATAAAGCTCCCTCTGTTGATTCCACGATTACGTAACATGTAATCTGCAACTAAAACATTTTCACCTCCATAATCAGATCTCACTCTTGATGGTAATCCCCAGTTGGTGACAGCATCAAGAAAATAAGCAAGAACTGTCGAACTTTGGTTATTTCCTGAACACTTTAGATAGACACAACACCTAGAATATCCATCAATTCCTAAAACAATAGAACATTATTTTTTTCTTTTATTGGCTGATTTTCCAAGAAGACACTTCCACGTGATACATCTTGTTTCACCTTTCCTCATAAAATTTTTTCTTATACTGTCTATGTAATGGATTAATAATGCACAAGTTTCCAAATGAAAAGGAAAAAGAAAAGAAAAGTAGAGGAAAGCAAAAGCCTATAAATATAATATTAGATAACTCACCACCATGGATAACAAACCGCCAACGTGTCAACTTATGGTGACCGTCGATGTGCCTTTTTAAAGAAAATTATGAAATCATTTTTAATTTTATAGTTTCAGACCATGCTATTTATGTCAATGAGTTGGTCTCAAAGAGAACTATTGAATAATGGTATGGTTTGTGATGTTTTGATAAGTCGTTGTTGGGTTATTTTACTTTGAAAATTAGAAAAAAATACAAACAACTGTAAAAATCTGCTGACTCAGTAATTTTTTTAAATCACTGTTACATAAATTTATCAAAACATATGTAATGATATAATACAAGTTAATACAGAGGTTGACAAATAATTTTTCAGACATGTACATTGACATTCTTTTTAAAATTTTTCTTCAATACCTTATTAATTGCATGTAAGATAGAGAACAAATTTTAAAGTAAGAATTATTAGGTAGCTGAAACTGTAAAAGGCTACTTCACCTACCGAAAAATATATCCATACTCGTGTATGTGAAGGTACACTTCAAAAAATTTAAGCATACAACAGCACAAAGTTTTCACCATTTAGAGTAAGTAAAAAGGCTATCAGCACTTAAAAACAAAAATTATATTTGACCTAAGACTCTTAAAATTATAAGGTGCTTATCAGATACACAATGTGTCTTTTTTCTTAACACGCAGATATGTAATTTCTGAACCCTTGCATGCAGTACTCGTAATGTTGTTGACCCTCCCCATATTTAAAAATATTTAAATTTTATGAAATATCAAGGTTCAAAATCGGCTTGAACTTTACAAACTACAAAGATATTTATCCCTGCATCGGACTCAATGAGTTGGATGAGTGGTGGTCACGATAATTTTGAAAGAGCTTTTATATGTGTTTTATTTATGTGTGTTAGGCCATAGAAATGGCACATTTTGGCAGTAAATTTTATCTAATACAACTTCTTTTGCCATTTAGCGACAATGTATGTATTTTGTTGTTGATAAAAGAGCAAATTGTAAACATCAACAAAGTGACACAGTGTAACTTGACTATTGAGACAAATCTAGAGGTAAAAATTAAAAGTGAAGGAAATTCATTTCGTAATTTACTAAACATTGGGAGGGCCAACATAAACATAGCATGGCATGGAATCTGTATAAATCCAACTTTTATTATGAGTGGACTTCTACGTCAGATATCTTTTAGTTGAAAGGACTGGCTAATAAATTGAATTACTAAACTAATTCTCTTCTAAAAATTGTTCTGCGGCGCCTGCATTCACGCCCTATAGGATCAGTTCTCAAAATAGAGTCTCTGATGCGTTTTCTTTGAACAACAATCCCACGTTGTCTCAAAGCTCCTATTGTATAGCGCTCTCCAACGTTGGGGGTAATTCTCAATATATCTCCAATCACCTCATCTAATTCTATGTCACTGATTTTGCTATACCTATTTCTTATAGTGGGCATCCCAAATGAGCGTCTTCTGTTTATGATTGTATGTCTACTCACTCCAAGAATTTCTGAACATTTTGAAACACTAAATCCAAGCTCATCAATCTCTTCTAATTGTTCACGCGTGATATTGTACCTAGGTCTACCAACAGAATTACCATCTTCGTAGCTTATAAACTCATTTTGGCGAGAGAAATTGTTCTGATTGTGGTTGAAATTATATAATCTATCTTGATAATTCTGAATAAAATTTGACAACACATCGGAAAGGTCCTGTAAATCATTATAAATATTTTCTTCTTGTGTTTGTTGTACTGGTGCTTCATTTTCATCATCTCTTCCTGTTGCTGTTGCTACTAGTTGTTGATGTTGTTGTTCCTGGTTAGTATTGTTATTGTACATTTCTACCAGTGTATAATTTCTCAAAAGATTGAGAGTTATTAAGTAATCCCTTCCAAGTAGCAGAAGGTGCTCTGATCGATCAAATCCATCTTGATAGACATCATTTGAGTCTAACTGATTCATTAAAGATTGGAGATTGTTAAATAACAACTCAAAATCTGTTCTTTGTCTAACTGCTGCCATATTTTGAATATATGTGACTATGCTTGCACGCTAACAAACACTACTACCAGTGCTTCAACAAAGAGTGATTTGTTACCTGTTTCTGTTTTCATGTAATAAATCACACGAATACGTCGTTTAATCTTTCCACGGCAGAGAAAGCATATCCAGTGAACAGAGAATTGAAAGTCAAAGTAGAAAAAACAAATCTAGTGAACAAGAATGTAAAATGTTTTTCCGAATGATAATGCGCGTGAACAGGAATATCAAATGTTGTACCGAATAATAATGCGAGATTGAAAGAAGGTAAAGCTTTCAAAGAACTACAAAAAAATTTAAAAATAAGAAAAAGAAAACTGCTAAAGAAAGATAATAGCATATCAACAATGTAAATATTATTTTGTTAATATTTCTACAAACGGCTCTCCATATAAAAATTATGAATTTTTATGTGTGTGTCTAATATCTTTTATTTACGCTAAATTGTTAAACTCCTACAAATTATGAATTTTCCTTCGCATGTTCAAAATTTTAACACAAACTTATAAATCATCATTTTTTTTTTCTTTACGCTAACATTGAACTTTTACCAATTATGTTCCTGTAGTGCTTATCCAATAATTTTTGTTTACACTGAGCACAACACTGCTACAAATTGTGAATTCTCCTGATATAGTTAGTAGATACCAAGACTGCAATTAAATGTACATGTGTTTGTATCCAAAAAAGTATAATGCCATTGCACACCGTAAAAATGTTTTTGCAAAAGATCTTCTAGTAGACTATAAAACACAGTCAAGCAATATAGACTGGATGTAAAAAAGTTTCAAAATCGTATGCACAACTGTCCTTTCACCTTGTCACGTAACCACTGCAGCCTTGTCTACTTGATAATTGAATTCGTCTTGTGAAATAAACCATCAAAAAAATATCTGTAAAGTAGGTACATAAATATCCATATTAGTCCACCCTGTTAAAAGCTTTTCATCAGCTAGGATCTTCAAACACTGCCACTGTCACAATATATCTTGTGAATTACTTTCCTTTGAATAAATGTTCCTGTGATATGTTCCATTTATGTATAGAGATTGAAAATGCACAAGAACAATTCATCTGCAACATATCATTGATCCGTAGACATGATAAGTGCCTCAAATCGTTTGAAGTGCTGGGGCTTGTTAGAAAGTTTCCTTTCCTTTTTCATTGATTGTTTGCTCACCATCTAGCGCTAACATATATGTTGGTTATTTTTAGACATGTTTATGTGAAAGTTTGTGAAGTTAGATAGCTGTGACCCACCAGGGCTTACAAGCAAACCTTCTACATGGTTCATATTATAACATCAGAACCATAGATTTCAGTACATATGGCCAGCGAATCGCAAAAGAAGTATTGAACATCGGGGCGAGCGCCATTTTATGAAAATGACCTTAACTGTGTTGAACAGTACTTTCTACTCATATTATAAATACAACTTTAAAGGTTTGTTTAATGAGCGATAAAATAAATTTTGTATCTAATAAACTTTCTCTCGTATTTTAATTCCGAAAAGTTTCATTGCGCTTTGAAAAAAATATGTTCGAGTAAGCCATGCATTGTATGTCAGCTGTTTTTTGGTTAAACATCAATACTTTCAATCGCACGTGCCAATCATTCATTTAAAGAATTATCGCACTTGTAAAACTGCTTACACAAGCAAAACTTGGCGCCTGTACCTTTTTTTTCTTGGCAAGGCCTGAAACATCAAAATCACATAAGGTTACGTTTAACAATAAAATATTTAAACTAAATTCAAACGATCTCGGTAATTCGAACTGAATTTTGTCATTGTCAAACAACAAGAAGAAAAAAATTCGAATTTCGCAGATAAGTCATTTTGATGTGTTTCACAGAATTTAATTTCGTGGATTGAGCCAAAAACTGCGAAAATTTCTTCCCTTAAGGTATTTAATAAAACATCAAGAATTTAGATAAACTGTTGGTTTTTATCACAAATTTTTGCTTCTTTCTTTAATCAAAAGGATCAAATTGAATTCTTCTGCGACTGATTTCATTTGATCTCTACATTTTGTACTAATTGTCACTCTAATTGCTTTCTTTGTTTACTGTTAGAAAATTTTGCAGGTATTTAATTTTGCGATTTACAACAAAAATTGCAAAAAACGATTTTGAAGTTTTATGTTTCCGAGTGAACCCATGTAAAACAAGATGTTTTAAAAAAAAGACGGAGGTTTCTTGTGACACTCAATTACTGATCAAAATTTAATTGCAATTTGTAGTTATAAGAATTTTTACGGCTTTGTAATGCATTTGTAAAAAACTGATAACAGTGGTTGACAAATCCTGTACGTGCGTATGTGACATACAAAAATTGAGTGAATGTACAAAGAAAAAAATCTAACTTGTTTATGCACGAACTTCCAAAAAGCCTTTATTTTGTACGTTAATTTTGCAATTTAAAAGGTCACATACATTATTTTTGTCTTATTGTGTACATGGAAAAGAATTAAAATGGCAGTTTGTTTTACCAAACATGAAGATCTGATTGTACATTGTTGTCCTACACCCACTTCATAATGTAAATAGAAATACATCAAGGTACTTAGAAACATTATATGCTCTTTATCGTAACAAAGATCATCTTAAACAAAAGCATGTTGATTAGATATAAATTGAAACATAACTTGATGGAGGAGAGAAACTAAAATTTTTTGCAAACCATGTTGGCTGTCATCCTTAGCACGTACCCCCAGGTTATTTACCTTACTTAGGAACATGTGTACCAAATTTCAGTCAAATCCAACAATTTTTGGGCTCTCTACTAGGCTGACCCAAAGTTCAAAAATGAAAAAAACACACCAGCCTATAAAGAACATGTGTACCAAATTTCAGCGATTTACTTCAGGATGACAGATATTTACTAATCGTCTAAAGGTCAGCATGGTTTTTCAAGGATAGCCACAACAAAAATGGATCATTAAGGTTTATAATTTTTTGTTTGCATTGGCTTTTGCAAACAAGTTGATCCAAATTTTTCACCTAACAAAAATTAATGTTTGTTTTTAGGTTACAGAAAAGTTTGGCATATATTAAAAAACAAAGGAATTCCTGTAAAACGACAGACTGTCATGAATATTTTGAGAGAATTAGATCCAGAGGCAGTAGAAGGAAGAAAAAAACACAGGCTTAAAAGAAGAATTTACACTGTACCAGGCCCAAATTGGAAGGAAAATTGCAAGGGAATTGCAACTATTGTTTGCCTAAGGTTTTACTTATAGATTTCTATTTTATACAGGATTTTAAACACAAATGTTCCACTTTCTACGGAAATGACAAATGAGCAGCTGGAAATCAAACTTGCTGAAGACATTCTCAAGGTATTAAGTATCGTAATTTCCGCATTTTATCTGACCCCTTGGGAATTAAGAATTAAAAAAAACCTCTTGTTTATTCATAATTTTTCCAACTCACATAATTATTAGGCCCGCTTGTTTAATTTCCACAAAAGAGTAATTTTATGGAATGACAAAACGTGATTTTAAAGTGGAAATAAGACAATTATCGTTTATTTTTTATCTAGGGGAAATACTCTATAAGGGACTCCTATTGTACCCCAAAGTTTTAAACTCCTTTATTTGGACAAAGATCAAAAGCTTGTTACAAATCAAATAGTTACCGAAGGTAAGTTAGCTATTACGGTAGAGGTATATAATTTGAGGATTCTCGGTTTTTCACAAAACTTCAAACTTCGTTCTTGTTCATTCTAGGTCGAATGTTTTCACTAGCTGTCATAAGACGAAAGCTATTAAAAAAACACAAACCCTATACATATGTTCTAAATGACGACTTCTAAAGGGACATGATCCTGGATAAGTTGAAAACAGAATTCAGTCGGCTTGACGAGCAATACGACGAGGAAAAGGGCTTTTAAGAAGAAATATCACGACTGAAAGAATATCAGCGTCAACGCGTCTTAATGTGCTGGTAATGATACTTCGTCAATCTCAAATGCTTCACACCTACTGGAGACTATCAACGTTGCATACGATGAGGCAATATATCTAACTCGTCAAGAATATTTTGAAAAAAACTGGTAAGTATTTTGACACCCTTACGATGCTCAACGTTAAGTTTATTAATTACTTATGGATAATTTTTGGCGATATTTATTTCTAAGTTATCTCAAGGTATTTTCACTCTCCTAAATATAGGTCTAAAAGTTGTTGAAGCTACTGTACAATCTCCAGAAACATATATGTTAGCCCGTTGTTTTCCAACCAATAAACACCAGCAAGGAGGAGAGACAAAAGTCATGGAAATGTCATTGTGTTTTATTTCTATGAAAAGAAATTGACATTTTAATGACTGTTTACCTCTCCTCCTTTTCTGCGTGACATTGTGCTAGATCCACTACTGAGAGGTATAAATAAGTTGATGACTATACCAGGTTTACCAATTTCTGTAATCAAATCAAGTCATCTAAAAAAATGAAAATTGATGGTGTTAATTTATTACATATAAACAATAGGTGACGCCCCAGCATGTCAATTCGAAATTGGTCACCAAAAGGGTGGAAATTATCCTTGTGACGTGAACGCCAGCCGCGCGGACGACCTTGCATATATCCTGAACGCTAAGATAGCGACAATATCAAAAAAAAGAGAGGACGTGTTAGCGACTGAAAGGTGCCGACAGTCAGCCAAAGATGACAAGACAAACTACTTTGCAGATATGGACAGAACTGATATTATTGGAGAATTACACGAGAGACAGATAAATATCTCACATCTGATGATCGAATACTTTGGTAAAAACTTATGAGGAATGAAAGATTTTTCTCCTAAGATAAAAATTGCTACACCGTCATTAAAGTGACATCAGTTAATAAAAAAATATTTAAGTAAATCTAATGATACATAAGATAACGTTTTTAGTTTTAGTATTGATATAGATTTTCTTACTTATCGTCGGTTTATCGCAATGGCAATAATTCAATGATAATCAAAATGTGATCAATAAACTAATACGCAGGTCCTCTTATTAGTTTTGACAAACCTTTCCATATTAACTTATTTATTTGTATCTTTTATACGTCACGTCGAAAAATATCAGTTTAATGAAAAAAGACGACCTTAAGAAGATTTTGGATAACGAGATTAAAGTGAACCAGCGAGTTCCAGCATTGTTTTTTAATGGACCATTATCCGACCCCATAGACCACAATCCCCACAACTACGAGGTCCTCCCAGTAGAGCCACTCCCCACAACTGGAGGTCATATTAAGAATCTTTATCAAGTAGTCCAGTTTCATCTTAATAAGGAAAATAAACAAAATGTTCTTGATACCATCCAGTCTTCGTTTTCCGGCAAAGATAGCAGACGATCAGCTGACTGCCGCATGAGCCTTCTTCTATGCCTTTCCAGTTTTGAAACGTTAGCTCCTAAATTTCATACATTGTTTGCGACCTTAGCAGAAATTCAAGGCATATTTTACGCAGCAGAGGAGAAGCGATCATCATATAATATCTTGAGGATTTATAATCTCACTTTTCTCCACGCCATAGAGATGACACAATTACTGAAGAACCCTAAATCGTTGACTCGAAGGAAATTGTTTGGGCAGTACTATCACGCTATGATCTGCCAAGCTCTTATATAACAGAATTATATCTCTAGCTGCTGGAAATGCCGAAAATGAAGAGAGGCACTTCAACTTTTTCAAAACTATAAGCCAGGCAACGTCAAATCACCATCAAGAAAATGTCCTAGTGAACGCCTTTGTAAGAATGCAGGTGACTGAAGAAGGAAAGGTTTCGTTTGTCCGACAGATCGAAAACAAAACCGCAAAGTTAGGAAAAAATCTTGTAAGAAGCAACACCATTATTTATTACTCAGTCATCAAAAACCATATACGTGCATACCAAGCCCACCATGAGCGGATAGCAGATTTCTTGATGCTGGGAGACCCCGTTTGGCAAGCCGTTGAAAGTGGCATTGAGTTCAAGGATATAACAGGTTTTGTTAAGAGAAAATTCCACTTTCGGTCGGTAAAAGTTCACTATGATTCCATAGTGCAAAATTGCTGCAGGAAATGTGCAATGTTGACCATCCACAAGGTAATTGACGAAGACGGCTGCAAGATCTACGTAGAGAAATGTATGAAAGAGATGCCATTTCTACCTAAAGCCTCGCCAATCAAAAAATTTATCACCATATCTCTAACTCCCCTACGAACCAAGTTCTCTGCTGCATGTTTAACATCTACACCCAACCTCGTCCCCAGGGCGTTCTCCTTGATTTTTGATATGCTGACAACGCGGAGGGGAAGACCCTGTTGTTGCATGAAATGTTTGGATCGCTGATTGGCTATCGACTTTTTTAAATATGCGATGCGATTTTGCTGAAGGCCGCAATTTTATAAAATTCATAATGGTGGCAGTAGCTCCGATTAGCTCACACGCTTAAAGGTCCACTGAGTTTATCGGCCTGAAGGTTGACCTGGTATTATCATTTTAGTTTGGTAGCCTGTGGTTTGATGCACGGTGGTCACCTCGATTCGAAGTCCTCCGAGGTGTCGGATTTAAAAAAATAATAATGCGAGTTAATTTACGGCAGCCGAATCCCGAGACACTTTCGCTTTCACTTGAAATTTTACAGGATATATTTTTCGAGAAAATTCAAAAAAGCACTCGTGATGAAGAAGCAGAAGGAGGGCGGAAAACCACGAAACAAGAAACTGTCTACGCTGGCATTGCAAAAGTTGTGGTTTCAATATACACTCCAATCAGATTAGATTACTTTTACAATACTGAAAAGCTAGAAGTTGTGTATTATATCCAGCGCTATAATGAAAACAAGTTTGCTGAAGATGCTGATGTACAGGCACTTCTAAATCAAGGGTCTGAGCCTGCTCCCCAGGATAACTGTGAAGAAAGTATGAAACGTAGTGTTTGAAGTATTTGTCTTCATGTTATTTTATTGTCACAAATTTTTTCAGGAAGAAAATTTCGCGGTTTTGCGGCTTTTTCGTAAAAATAGCGAAATTAAATTCCGCGAAATTCCAATTTTCTACCTAACTGCGAAAATTAATTCCGGGAAAATGTAAATTTCTCCATACCGCGAAAACAAATACTTAGAAAAGGCATTCGTCAGTGAGGCCAAAAAGTGCGCGCTAGGTTAATCTGTTAAAAAGTGCGCACCCTTTTTTTAGTAGAAAATGTATTATTTAAAGCTAAATTCACCATACTAGGTTACCTCTATTATTTATCTTAACTATAAAAAAAAACCCCATCAAATTCCATGCAATATTCATAAATATATAGCCAGAGTAACATCTATACTTGTCAGAGACGCAGATCAAAATCGCCATGCACCTCGGTTTAATTGTGAATGTATCACGCTACTTGCGCTGCAATCTGGACTTCTTATTTGTTTTGGTTGTTTTAGAAGATGACTTTTAACTTATAAAAACTCCCCCGCAGATGCTATTTGTTATTCTCCCTAAAATAAGGTGCGCATTTTTTAAACGCGATTTTCAATGGCGCGATTGAAAAATGCGCACCTGAAAACACATGCGCACCAAGTTAAAAAGCCTTCTAAAAGTCTCACATTACGCATAACCATTGTTTGGGAGCTGTTCAGTATGATTACCAATTTAATCTCACCCTCGTGAAGAAATAAAACAATGTGTTTTGTTATTTTTCATTCTTTATTCTCGAAACGCGTTCAGCAGCAGTGCATTGTTCTTCCAAATCAAATTTATATATACAAGGTAAGATTTCCTTTTGTTAAACTTCTTTCAAAAAAGCAATTATTTTATGTAATCTTTTTCCGCAAAAATATCTGACAATGAAGTACATTTATTTTATATTTTCAAATAGCTTCACGTCATGGGAAAACCAAAGAATTCCAGTGGTAAGAACAAACGCAGGTGGTGCGAAGATGATTTGAAAGCTGCACTTAACGCCCATGTTAACAGGGAATCGTTGAGAAATGCAGCCAAACAGTTCGGTGTTTCGGAATCTAATATAAGGAGGAGGAAGGAGCTGACGAAGGCTGGGAAAACCGTTGTTGGATCTGGGAGGAAAAATGCTTTATCTACCGCCGTGGAAAAAGACCTAGCAGAGTGCATACAGGTTCTTTGCCAGACAGGATTTAGTCCGACTCGAGACGAAATCAGGTGCTTTGTCAAGGCCTATGTAACAAACAATAAGCTGAGTACGCCCTTCAAGGAAAATCTCCCGGGGAAAGACTGGGTAAAAGCTTTTATGCTACGCAACAGGCTTTCCCTTAAAAAAGCGAATTTCATAAGCACTGCTAGGATATCAGCCACTGCAAATCCGTTCGTAGTCTACAATTTCTACGATCTTATCGAGAAGGAGATACCCGGGAAAAATCTAAAGCCGGAACAAGTCTGGAACTTGGATGAGTCAGGCTTCCCAACTGATCCGAGCAAATCTAAAGTTGTTGGACCCATCGGACGTGTCAGTTATAAGTTAAGATGGGGAGCTGGGCGTGAGAACATAACCACGCTTGCTGCATGCAGTGCCGCCGGGAGAGTGCTAGACCCGATGGTCGTGTTTAGAGGAGCAAGTCTGTGGTCGACCTGGAAAGGAAAAAACGAGTTACCAAATACCCTTTATGGCTACTCCAAAAACGGTTGGATGACAACAGAGGTGTTTTATAGCTGGTATATAAACTTTGCTGAACAGGTGAAAGAACGACCGCTATTGATAGTTTATGATGGCCACCTGTCGCACGTCTCTCTCGAGCTGATCCAAAAAGCCAGGGAGGAACAAATTACCATAATCAAGTTGCCCCCTCATGTAACCGATCGACTTCAACCGCTCGATGTGTGCTGTTTCGGCCCTTTGAAGAGAGAATGGGAAAAGGCGCTTTTGGATCGTATGAATGTGGTTGGACCATCGGAAACCATGACGAAGTCTGTCTTACTGTCCAAGATTTGGCATAAAGGATTGTCTCCTGAAAACGCTATAGCCGGATTTCGTTGCACGGGAATTTCGCCAGTCGATAGATCAAAATATAACAAAGATCGCTTTGACGCCAGAATCCTGAAGTCGTACGAACATTGGTGTGAAATGGGTAAACCGGAAAACGTAATGGAGGAACTTGCATTTCCACAGACACAATCACAAGAAGAACCACAGTTACCACAACCCTCCCATTCCACCCAACCCACCTAACCAAGCAGCTACCGCCCAGCCTATGCCATCACACATCACAGTCCATTCTCGCACTAAATCCAGCATCGCCATCATCTGAAACGATCGTTGGTCCCGCCAACCAATCACCTCTTGTCAGAAATGCACCGGTTCCTGTTGCAACACCATGTGGTAATTCGACTTCAACTTTGCAAATGTGCGATTGCGATAATTGCCAGATTCTTGGTCAGCCAAGGTTGGTTGCCCAACCAGGTTTCAAGTGGGTTCCGAAATGGACTTTAGAGGTTGAAAGTACGAAAAGTTTCAGTGAAATGATTTTGGATAGGATGAAGGGGCCTAAGAAGAAAGTCGCAGAAAAACGGAAAAAGATAGACAACACAGCCAAGGTGATTACGGAAAAGGTGTACGAGGAAACCATCAGAGAAGCACATGAGAAAGAGAAAGCAAAAGGAAAAAAGCCACCAAAGAGCAAAGCCGATACAAAGAGCAAAGATTCAAAGAGTAAAGATGAAAAGAGTAAAGATGAAAAGAATAAAGATGAAAAGAGTAAAGATGCAAAGAAGAAGAAGACAGCAACAAAACGCGGTATCGACTTTAGAAAAATGGTCAACGGTAGCAGTAAATATCTTGAAGAGGAAGAGCCAAAAGAAAACGAAAGATGACATGGAAGAACTGGAATCGTTGCAATTCCTGGACAAAGCTATCAACTATGACGAGGAAAGCGTATCATCCGAAGACTTTGAAAGTGAAGAAGAGCCAACCATTGAAAAAGACGAGGAAGACGAGCTATTGATTCTTTGGAAATACCTTTCGCTGCCGACCCCAGAAGATGAGATAAAAGGACTTTGGTTTGGAACTAAATTTTATGATAATAAGAAGAAACCACACTTGTATGTAGGAAAACTCATGAATCGTTTTTTAGAAGATAAAGATGGTCCAACAAAGTCGCTAATGATCGAAAGTCTAAAGCCGAAGCATGGCATGAGTAACAACATCTTCGAGTCGAATCCAGAGCATTATCGTGATGTATACGAATTTCCAGTCCATGACGTTATTGCTGGTCCCCTTGCGTTACGACCTATCAAAGGTATGAAATTCGAATTCAACGCATATCCGCGGTTGGTGGCAAAGTTCGAAAACGTTAAGTCTATGGACAGACAAGCTCTTGTACAAAATATTAAATAAGTATATAACTAGATACGGTTTTTGTTTAAAGAATTGTTAAGAAAACTAACTACTCGAGTGTCATTTTATTTCCTGTTTTTAATCATGTTTTGGTGAACAATAAAAATCGTTTTTCATGAAAAATAACTTACTTCAAAGACATAAAATAATTTATAATCAAATTCAATCATCCAATCAAAAGAATTAAAGTAAAAACCTTCTATAAATGACTGCGCATCTTTTGCAAATGTTGCGCATTTTTTGCGGTTATCCAATATAAAAAACTGCGCACCTAAAAATCGATGCGCACTTTTCAAACGCAGATGCGTACTTTTTAGCCAAAATACAGTCCAAAAGCTGCGCAGTGAACGCCTTAAATAATATAGTTCTCAAACGGTTAGGAACAATCAATTTGATAATATTTAATGAACATTGACCTCATTCAAAGTTTCCAAAAGGTTTGGTTGTAATTGCGGCCGTAGATCTCTGGTAAATTTGATTTTTGTAATATTGCGCAGTTTTTGGCCTCCTTGACTACTTAGAAAAGGCATTCGTAGAGCCTTTTTATCGCAAAATCGAAAGGTAGTTTCACCCATCCACGAAAATGCAAAAATGTTTGTTAAATGATGTTTTTAAACAAAGATTATCTATAATATTTTAGGACAAAACAAAGCCATGATAGTTCAAAAAGCAAGAACGCCTACTTAATTGTGGGAGATCCGGGTGCAATTCCTGGTCATGGCAAAAACTAGAGATAGCCTTCTAATTTCACATTTTTATATCCAAATTTTATAACTTTGATTTATATAAATTTAATTTTGGGATTCTTGGCATTTTGCATTCATTGCACCAAATTTTCTCTGCACCAAAATTCTTCCACCTTCTTTAATGGTTAGATGTTGAACATTTTACTGCACAATAAATATTTGTTAGTTTTAAATATTGCGGGATTTTTTCCATTTCTCCAAATATTGAATTTGCAGAATAAATTTTTGAGTGTTTTGCTAATCTACAATGCATTAATTGAGTCTACTGTTTTAATGATTTTTGACAATTATTTGTGCATTCTCAACTTTTTTTCAGTCACATCATAAAATAATAGCTGCCATTTTTTATCTAAATGTTTACACTAAAGCATGGTTCCAAACTTAACAGATAAAAAACCTTTAACTTGTGTTACATGTCTGGCAACTGTGAAATGCCAGTTTTTCCATTGAAATTTATCAAAATTGATAATGTTATGCTCAGTGATGGATTCGAACCCACATACATGTAACTGCAAGCCACACTTACAGTACATCATGCTGAATTTGTCCAGTGATCTCAATTTTTTCATAGAAAAAGAGATCACTAGAATATAAACTGTCAACCTTATGATAAAAAATAGCAGTCATTATCCAGTTCAGCATTCAAAAAAGTAATTAATAAAGACATAAGAATGGAGAACTCTACAACTTTTTTATTAAGGTAAAACATTAAAATACTGTGTAACTTTAGTACAGGTATCTGACTTGGAACAATGAATCAAAAATAGTAACAAAATTTTTTTTTTTAGATTTATTATTTTCAATTGTCAAATTGTCTACCCAGCTGTTTTTCTATACAAAATTTCAGATCAAATAAACTTTCCATTTCAGAGTTATAGGCTATGTGCAGATACAGCAGGACAAAGTAGTACCGGAAACCCAGTGTCACAATAGGAAAAGTGGATAAAGTTTGTGTGCATTTTAATTTCACAGTTTCTAAAGACAGAAAAACCAAAATCCAAAATTTGGAAACTTTTTGCTCTTT
>JAUBWS010081210.1:2219-12552 GCA_032270445.1 Darlingtonia californica
CCCCCCCCCCCCCCCCCCCCCAGTACTACCGAAGTCAAAATAACCCAGTACAGGTAGGGTTAAATACACAAATGTTAAAAAGTGATTGTAAGTTGTGTTAACGTAGACAAACGCTTATTGTTAAGCCTCATTGGTCAATGTGTTAGGGTTAGGGTTAGGGTTCAGGCCCGTTAGAACCTTTTTCAAAGTGAGATTGTTAATAAAAAGAAAAGTTTAGTCCTCTAGATTGGCCAAAATACATTTGAAATCCTTATACATTTAAATAAATATAAAGGCTCGTATAAAGGTTGCAAAAAACAAAGAAAATAACGTATATTTTGTAAGTAAGCAAATCAAAAAAATGTTTTGTTTTATAACACAAGAAAAAGATATGGTACAAGACTTAAGATATATGGGTATAGTCTAGGCATACTTCGATTAGTTACTAAAAATTGACTATACTAGAAGAAGTGTGATTACAAATCGTCCTTTAAATTTTTTCCAAATATTCACAATCTGGTATCGTTCCCTTGAGTAAACAAATTGGAAATTTTCACTATGTACAGTTTATCGGTTCTTTCTTTGTGAAAATTGAAAACAGACCAATAGCATTGTTGATTGCATCCAAGTTTTCACCCTTGCCAGCGAAAATGTCCTCTCGGCTGTTGCACTAGATGCTGGGTTTGAAGCACAAGCTCGACAAAGTAATCTGCGTTGCTCCACCGGGCCTGTCTTATATTGAACCAACGAAAATGTTTCATCTTTTCATGATAAAAACCTGAATCTTTCGAATATTGAAATATGATCAACTCTTTTAAGAATCTTTCTGAGCAAAAGTTAAGAGGAAATTTTTATCAAAAGACAAAAAACAGCAAAAAAATGGCGATAATGACTTCTCCATCTTTTTGAACCAAAAAATATATAAAAATTTACAACTTTTTTTATTAATTGAAATCAAAACATTCAGGTTTCGGTTTTGAAAATACGAAAGACTTTTGCTGCTTCAATAAAAAGCTCATTTTTCATCTTAATTGTTGGTCATCGCGCTATCAGATGATTTCTTCTTAGCACTCGTCTGTCGGTGTGTCAGTCATTCATTCTGTCTTGTTCAAGTTGGTTGCCCTCTTTTAGCACAGAGTGCACCTCTCATAACAAAGCAACGTCTTGTCTCCACCCGTGACAAAAGTATCACTTTTGTGTTCTGGAGATAAACCGTAAAACCTAAAAGTTGGGCAAAACCTTGCCCGCCCTGTTTTTTAACAGCGTTACCTACGTATCTTGTTGAATTTTCACAAATACGAAACTTTTCAAAAAAGTCTACTCTTAACTTTGTTAACCCTATTTGAACTGGGGAGAGGGGGTTTTGTGATAAATTGTGAACCATTTAAGCTATGATGCTGATTTTTATATGACTTTCTCCAAATTTTTTCTTGCAAAACGTTTGGCGACATTTTTTTTTATTGGAGTTACTCATTTTGAGAATTAATCAATTTGTCAAACGCAGTGTAAGTGCAAAAAACAAATTTTTCAAAACTATCAAATATGGTCATGTTGTATATTATGGTTTTTGTTTTCTCAACCAGAATTCAAAGTTTCATGATTATTTTGCTTATTTTCGGCATTTTTTGCATGCCATCACTTTAATAATATGTCATTTCCAACAAATTTTAACTTTTTCATGAAAGTTGTTACTGTAGCATATAATTTTGCTGCAAATTATA
This sequence comes from Darlingtonia californica, assembly GCA_032270445.1. Classification (NCBI taxonomy): domain Eukaryota; kingdom Viridiplantae; phylum Streptophyta; class Magnoliopsida; order Ericales; family Sarraceniaceae; genus Darlingtonia; species Darlingtonia californica. The sequence goes on from JAUBWS010081210.1 coordinate 3,920, forward strand.
TAAGCTATTCTTACTGCAATATTACAGAAAATGAAGGAAAACATATATGAAAAATCTCTTTTCAAATGTGAAATCTGGAAATAAAGTTTTTACGTAAATAATACTAATTTTGCCATGATTTCATTGACTAATGAAGTCATTATACAAGTATTGTCATCAGTAAAAATTATTTTTATAATGAATATTGTTATCCGACTATAATATTTACTACTTTAAAAAAGGAATAATTGCCTCTATAATAAGAAATCAGCTTGGTGACGTAATCAAATTTTTTTTTGACAAATCTTATTATTTTAAAGTTGTTGACGTTAATGCTAAGTTTCATATCCATTATATTAAGAAAGTTACAGGGGAGGGGGGGGGGGGGATTTAGAGACCCTAAAAGCCCAGTTGAAATAGAGTTAAGGTTAATAACTTAAATTATTTTCCTTGTATAGAAAATATATTCATATAGTTGCAATTCGCTAAATTTGGACTATCTATAGTGTAAAAATGGTGGTTATACGTTTCTTTTCGATCGCAACAATTTTCGATATAAAGCGCGATTTTTTTGAAAATTTATTACACTGCTCAAGTGTATCTAAATATTGTTACAAATGTTTAAAATCTAGGTGTCATCTATTTTGTGACAAACTTTAATGAACTCCCAGGTCTAAATCTAATAAATTTATTTAAAGACAGGACGTTTATCATCATAGCTTTTACGGTAAGCAAACAAAACAAAACAATAGTACCATATTGCAAGGAAATTTATGGAAAATGTGATTGTGAAAAGAAATATTTCGTGAGAATTAAATCACCGCGTAAAACCTTGAATACTGCGAAATTAATTTTGTTTACAGCACTTTAAAAATCAGAGAAACTTTATCGAGTTACACAAGATGCTTTAAAGTGTAGATACAAATAAATAAATGAAATTCGTTGTTTTAGCTAGCATACTGTGGTCTGTTCAGTTAATTTTGAACTAAGTGTTATAGTGTAGGTCCTGCCAAAATTTGAACGAAAATTTCACATGAAAAAATAAAAACCCGTCAAATAAAAAATAAAAGCCTATAGTTTCTTAAAATTAGAGATAATATTGGCAAAAAAAAACAACAAGAATATTATGCCAAACTCCTCAAAAAATAAAACAGTAAATCATTATGTAATTCAAAATACAAATTCTGAGCTATGATGCGTAAAATGACTCATGAGAGCTATAATTTTTGATCACGTTGTCAAAATCATCTAAACCTAATCACAAATTTTAAGTTTCTGAGCGTAAATAAAATAAAAAGGGAGAAAAAAAATACCTTACAGGATTCGAACTGGGTAACCAGCCCACTAACCAGTGTCTGTCCTTTCGGCCACCGCGGATTATGCCTAAATGAGGCTAAATTGGATATATTCTGTGTTGTTTGGGTGAAGATGCTCCCCGCCCTGAAAGATACGAAATATCTACTTTGCTTTTCAAATGACGCTAATAAAAAAAGAGCTTTTGGCCAAAAGCTGCCAATCAAATTCATTTTTTTGATTATTTCTAATTTTGATCTTAACTTGACTTTGACTTTGACTTAATTTTTTACTTTGCAAAATTTCAATTTTTTACTTTGGAAGTTTTCGGCTACTATACTTACTACGATTTTTTATTTTTTTTATTTATTTGTGCAAGATTATAGATTTTTCGGGAAATTTTTCACATTAGTGTTAGAAACACAAATTCCCACAAAGACGTGCTCTTGATTTGAGGTAACTATTTAACAGGAAACAAACTGGTCACCTGATTCAGAAAACTGATTACCCGGTACAAAAAAACTGGTTACCAGGTTCGAAACAACTAGTTACATGGTACAAAAAAATTCGTTTCCTGATTCTAAAAACTGGTTACCCGGTACTAAAATACTGGCCTATTGGAAAGACTGGCCGAAAATTTCAAATTTTAGTAACTTTTGTGTAAACTGCACTGAGAAAATTTATAACAATCAATGATAACAAATAACTTTAAGTTCAGGTGATAAGAGCATTATTTTTCTCGAACCTAAAAAAGGTTACGATCTTTTCAGGAAATTTTCATTATGGTACCAATGTGATATGACATTAAAAACCCACCTTACCCCAAGGAGTGCAAAATGGCATAGTCATTTTGCCGCAATTTTGGATCTTCAAGTTTATCAATGGTTCCTCCTTGAAAGTGACATTTTGAAGTTTTTAAAAGTGAAAATCGGTTTTATCTAGCAAATAAAGCTTGATGGGGTTATTTTTTGATATTTCGATTAATTCTTGTGGAGATTAGGGCGCTTAACCCTGTCACTACAGCTACCACGCTGCGTGGGTTGTAGGTACAATCGTTGGGTAGGTGCAGTTTTTAAAGATGAAAATAAAAAAAAGGTTGTTTCTTTCCAACGAACAGCTATTTTGGCACAAAATTTTTTATTTCATCAAAAACGATATTTTTTCTCCTTATTTTCTTAGTGAAAGGGTTAAATCATGTGGGTCGTTTCTGTTTTTCCTAAATAGCTTTTTAAAATTATATATGGCTTAAGTATTGAAATTTTGTCAGATTTGTAAAATTGTGTAAGAAATATCTTAGCACAAAAATTTGTTGTCATGGCTACCATAGAAACCAAAAATTTAAGAGACGTCCAGGATCCAAAATCTTTCAATACTAAAAAATCTTTGACTGATTTGGAGATTCAAAAATGAACCCTGTGAAGAACTTTTTTGATAAACCTCCATCTAAACTTTAGTTTATATACAATACGCGTGACTTTTTACGTTAAAACCCTACCTGGGACTGTTTTTTTGTGGATTTTGCGACCCTGTGTAGGACTGAATGGATGAAGTGGGACGTCTCCGTACCTATTTTTGATTAAATTCCCTTTCTCCTCCAGGGGACAAGCAACTTTGCAAAATAACTTTATGTATAATCCTTAATATTCTTTATATCTTGTTTTTGTCTAATTCTTGGATACTCACTCACGTTTCAAGCACAAACTACGTTATTTCCTTTGCAAAAGTTTTTTTTATCTTCAAAGTGTTTGAATTAATGAGAAAGGGTGGTAATAAAATTATGGGGATGGGTTTTGAATGGAAGTTAAAGTTTAACTTTAGCTAAATGGTGCTGAATAATGCATCTTTATTCAACATAAGTGTATCAATAATGATAAGGACTTTTGCGTGGAAAGGATAAGATAGGATCCCAAAAATTCAATATATCAGGGCTTTTTATCAATATCAAAGTTGTCGCTTTTTTATTCCAATAAGCTATTGTGATTAACTGCAACGTTAAAGATGTTCAAATAAGATTTGTGTTTAATAGGTACATAGGGAAATGTTCTACGTTTCTCATGGATGTATACATGTTTTTTCTGTTGATCAATATGCATAGTAACCGAAAACATTTTCGGAAATAATATTACTAAAATGAAAATAAAAAAATAACCGTGACAAAATGTATTAAACTTTCGGCAAACATGCTTGAATGGTATGTACAACAAAAAGCTAGGTTCTTTTTTTCAAGGAAGATCACTTTGAAAATATTCTCCGAATAAATCTAGAAAAATATGGAAAATATGCCTTCCAAACAGATATTTACCAAAATTACCTCGTTCACTACTCTAGTACTAGCTCATTTCACTTTTCTTTTCTGATTTAGGTTCACACGTGACACCTGAAGGAAAGAAAAATGTGCAATTACTTCGTGAATTAGTAGATATATCACAACCTCATGTTTACAAGTATTTTCATCAGCTAAAAGATCAAGCAGGAGCAATTGAATTTCCGCAAGATCCAAAACAATTAAATCTAAAACTAAAACAACAGGAAAAAGGAATTCGAAAAATTGCAAACAAAGGCCAACAAGAAGTTTTATTCCCAGATGGTTCAAACGAAACTGATTCAAATAAATTTGACTTAACTCTTTTTGAACTGTTAATAAAATTTTTTGAACAAGCTGGAAAACAAAACAGCTTTTGGGAGCATGATCCTCCAAAAAACGATACGTCGGAAAAAGCCAATATTGCTCGTTTGTTTCTTGGCCGAAATTCAACTCAACATTGTGTGCCAGATGTCTCAGATAGCGATTTCAGAAAAATCGCCAAAAACATCATCAATGCATTAGTCGCCCTAGGCGAAGATAAAAACAAACTGTTAAATATTCTTGCACCTGTGCAATACGGTTTGTCAGAACCAGTCAGCAACTTCTTTGGTCGAACCAACGATCTTGATGAAATCCATAACATGGTACTGAACGGAATGAATGACACCTTGCGCGTGGTTGTCTATGGTATGTCTGGGCTCGGAAAATCTGAGACAGTAAGAAAATTTTGCGATGAATTTATTCACATTTTTGACAACAATATTTTATGGATCAACGCTGGCAATCAAACTTCCTTAGAAAGTTCTTTTACACAAATTGCAGACATGGTTGGATTGGCAATCAAGGATGAAAATGGTAAATTGAAAGAAATAACTACTATCATAAATTCTGTTCACAAACATTTTCGATATTACCCAATGTTATATGTATTTGATGATGTACCGAACATTGAATCTCTTACACCCTTTTTACCTAAATACAAACCATCAGCAAGTATTATAACAACACATTTAAAATTCTGGCCACAGAATAACTTTCAAATGCATCAACTTCAAAAGTTTGAAAAATCTGAAGGCAGACGTTTTCTGGAACATAACCTCAAAGATAAAACCATGAATGAAACACAAGTAAGTCGTGTCTTAAAGCTGATTTGCGGTCATCCTTTGGCCTTGCAACAATTTGTAGCGGCTATAAAAAACACACTGCTAAGTGTGGAAGAATATTTACATCTTTTGGAAAAAGAAACTGCAGAAATACTAGAACCAGGTTTGGTAACAATGCAAGGAGATAAATCAGCAATTGGAGCCATCAGAATCACTATTGAGAAACTTCCTGACAGTAAGGGTTCAAAGCTTGCTCTTGATGTCCTAAACACAATCAGCTACTTCAATGGCGACAAAATTTCTTTCGACATTCTGAAACTAACCTTTCCTATTGAAGATATCATCGACATTGAAAACGCCATTAAAAAATTAGAATCGTATTCTTTGATTAAAAAATACAATGGTGTAATCAGCATACATTTATTAATTCAAAAAACAATAATTTCTGAACATAAAGATGGTGGGCATAAATATTTTCGAAACTGTTTAAAAATGTTTCAAAATCAATTGAACGTAGAAGAAGAAAAATCGAGTCAGGAAAGTTTTGGGACAAAATGGTATGAACATCTCATTCATTTCATTCATAATAATATCAACAACACAGATATTCACAATTTTCTATACAAAAATTTTTATCGGATTTTGGACGCGCTGAAATCTAAAGGGAGAATTAACGATTTAATCAATTTCATGGGATCGTTGCTGGAGACTTTTAGCGAAAAAAATGATCCATCCCATAAAAAAACCGTTGATACGATGTTTAAACTTGCCAAATGTTATGAAAAAATTTGTCAATATGATAAAGCGGTTCAACTTTACGAAAAAGTAACTGATGAACAAACAACCCTGTTTGGTAATCGTCACTTAAAAACACTTTTATCAATGAATAACTTAGCGGAGTGTTATCGAGCCAAAGGGAGACTAGACGACGCAATTAAAATAAATGAAGAAGTAATTGAAGAGCGCACAAAACAACTTGGTAAATGTCACAAAGAAACTCTTATATCGATGAATAACTTAGCGTCGTGTTATAAAGTCAAAGGGAGATTAGACAACGCAATTAGTATATTCGAAGAAGTAATTGATGAACAAACAAAACTGGTTGATAATTGTCCCCCAGAAACACTTATATCAATGAGCAACTTAGCGACGTGTTATAAAGACAAAGGCAGATTAGACGACGCAATTAAAATACTTGAAGAAGTACTTGTTGAGCAAAACAAACAGTTTGGTAAAAGTCACGCAGTAACACTTATATCGATGAACAACTTAGCGACGTGTTATAAAGACAACGGCAAAATAGACGTTGCAATTAAAATACTTGAAGAAGTACTTAATGAGCAAAAAAAAGAATTTGGTAAAAGTCACGCCGAAATACTTACACGTATACAGAACAACTTAGCAATGTGTCATAAAGACAAAGAAAAACCGAATGAAGGAAATGAACTCGCAACCCTATTCAAAGTGGGCTTTTGAGGGCTGCTCAGAACTGGAAGGGAGGGGGATATTTTTATTGCCCTCTCTAACTCCTCTTCTAGTAGTCGAATCACTCTGAAATTTTGTATGGACTTTATATATGATTTTGACATGATGACGTCATTTTTGACGATGACGTCAGCATTTTTATTATTATTGCTGTTGTCATTTCTTTCATATTGTAAGTATCAAAATTCAATAATAACTCAAAATTTTAACACAAAGTGTCATGAATGCATACTATTCAAAACCTTTCTTTTTTGCAAAAATTATAAACAATTATTTTCAATATCATAAGGGAAAATGGGGTTAAAAGAAGCATTTGAGATTAGTATATTATCACTTGGAGAAAATCATCCAGTGACAAATAAAGTTAAAAAGAAGTTGTTATCTTCATCAAAATGATAGATTATTGAATGAATATAAAAGTAATGTCTGGCTTGGAGCAAGGAAAATATACCACTGTTTATATCATATTAATATTTTGATTTGTAACATTTTAATATGTTTAAAAAATGTTTTAGAGTAAAAGTATTATTTTGCATTCTTGATGCAGAAACTTAATTCTTGAGGTTCTTTGTCACTTTTGATGAATTTGAAGTTGTTTTGTAACGGAAGATGAATAACTTTCTCAAAAACTTTTCATTACTTATCTCATTGCCATACAAATCTCTCAAATGTATTTTTTTTAGAATAAATATCTGAATATCTTAACAAATAAGGACTTGCAGACACACTTTCCTTATATATAATAATAAAGTCATTCTTGTATACTAATTATGTATGATATTAAGTAGGATAGAATTTTATTGTTCAGAAAACTTATATTTATGTCATCAATAAAGATTTAACAAAAAATCATAGTAAAGCTTTTCGGACTTACTCCATCATCAGGCTATGCACAATATGTGAATCTAATAGATGTTATCAAAAAGCGTAAAACAGTTTCTACGAGTAGAATCCGTACAAAACAAAAAATATGTGTAAAATCGTTATTTGCTATGCGTGAAGAAGGTAATAAAAGCTAATGAAGGAACTAAGGTCGTTATCAGAAAATTCCTAAGTAATACCACTACGAAATAAATTTATGACTTGGTCTCCAAAAAAGCTTCGTTATGATTTAGTTATTTTATTATTTAGTCAAGCTAAAAAACCGTCATCATAAGTTTATTTGTTTCCCGCGTGCATAATTTTTTAATGAAGATAAAATAATAAAAATTTTCGACACTTACCTTGCAAAGTAAAAAAAAATCAAAATTCTTAATATTTCTACAACATGACCAACGTCATCAAAGGTGATAGAGAATGAACAATTAATCAATTTTTATTCCATTTGTAATCAATTTCTTTAAAGAATCCCTTCAGGAATACTTTGATGTTAAAAACCTTTTCTCCAGGAAATCCCATGTTTTTTTGTATTCCTTTGGGGTTTAGTAGCGCAGAAGCATTTTAGAATGTTGTGATCGATATTGCAGTCAATGTTCCAGCAACAATCTTTTGCACTGGGACATGGGATTTGTACATTGTAGTAATATAGGTGAAAACGATTCACCACATTGTGTTGAGTATAAAAAGTGTTTTTGGAAATTCTAAAATCACCAAATGTCTTATTCCAGGCTTTTAAGGTCAGGCCTAAAATCTAGAATGTAATTGAAAAGCTTTCAAAAAACTGTATCTAGAAGACATTTGAGCTAATAGAGAAAATTTTGCCATCGTTACTTAAGGTTGTTCTTATTGCGCCAGTTCGACTCAAAGTTTTGTTTCTCGACTGAACCTTTGGACCATAGGGTATGCCGCCTATCAGGATAAAATTTCTCATTCTTCCAAGTCCCGCTAAGGGTCACAAAACCTCCAAAAAACTTTTAAATATTGTTAAAACAGAATCTTTCTAATATGGGATGGTCTTAGAATCACGGGTGACGCTTACCCGAAAAAATCAAAAGAGCTTGATAAGAAAAAGTACCACACCGTCTTTTTCAATTTTTAAGAAGCATTGCGTACGTGACCATTGTTATGCTAGACTAACCATAATTATTTTTAAGCAAATAGTAGATGTTTGATCTACTTCTAAGCATTAGTTTTTACAAGAAATGTCCCTTATTATGGATATGTATGTTGCGTATCGAAAGACCCCAGTTTCTCTTTCTTTATTGTGTCAAAATTATGAGAATGATCCATTGCCAAAAATTCAGTTTGAACATATTTCCGGTGCTCATTTTTCTATCCTATATTTTGCCAATAACATTTTGTTGATAAAGAAATTATTCTTTATCTTCAGTAAGAGGTCTTCTTTCTAGTTTTGGAAGCTTTTTGGTGGTTATTATACCGTAATTAATCAATTTAGCACCTCTCTCCAATTAGAACCCTTTTTAAATAAACCCCCTTTTTTTGCGGAAAATAATATGTGACGGTCTACTGGAAAAGGGGGCATAAAGCTATCCATAATTCACTTGTTTGCCTCTCAAAATCATGAAAAA
>JAUBWS010081221.1:0-12550 GCA_032270445.1 Darlingtonia californica
ATTATTCTGCAAAATAAGGTATCCGATTGTAAAACATGAATTTCTATACTGTATTTTCGTGCCTTTCAAAATTTGAAGATAGCTGAATCCTACCTTGAGCCTAAGGGTGATTCTTAAATAATTCTTAAAATTTGACGATTTTAAGCTTTGTGATTCTTATAAAAAGAATTCTTATAAAAAAAAACTGTGTAATAATACTAGGTATACATTCAAAAATATATTAGAAGTTACTAAAGAAAATTAATTATTGCATGCGATCGAGGGATGATCAACTTTTAATGTCGACGAACACATGAAAACAGAAAATAGAAAAAGTAGGTGAGTAACGTAAACGTAAAATTACTAAAATATTTTGATTATACATCAAATGTCAACCAGGGTTCAGACAGACCCTGGAAAACCTGGAAAATGGTCTTTTTTAAAACATCTCAGGGAAACTCAGGGAAATTTTTTTTTTCATCCAACTCGGATGATTTTTTGGCAAGTTTGACTCTTCTTTGACCAATTATTAAAAATCTGCATATATATTAGATCATTTAATGAGTCTGAAGTCAATTTTTTGTTACAGCAATTATTTTTTTTCTATTACTGTTTTCTTGAATTTCTTCAAATTATGAAATAATAATATTTTACTTAACGGTGTTTACTTAACGATTTTTGGTTGAATTTTACTGTGGGAAAAAGTGCCTAAAATGAACGAAAATTCAGGGAAACTCAGGGAAATTTTTGTTCAAACCTTTCAAGTTTTTTGTTTACTTAATTTTTTGTAGGTTGGGATTCTTAGTGGGACTTTTTGAAAAAGTCCTTTAGAAAAAGATTTTACCAAAATTTGATAAAAAGGCAATACTATACTAAATTTATTAGTTTTCATGAAATATGAGGAATGAAGTCAAGCTAGTTGGTTAATTGGACCTTTGAAAAATAATCAAGATTTGAAAAGTGAACATTATGAATTTCGTTAGATTAGTTGAAAAATATCTTTACAGCGTGTCCTGATAAAAACGGGACCCAACTTTTAAAAGGCTGCAAGTTATTAAGTTGTTATTCATTCTTTGCGGTTTTTATACCGTTAGAAAGATAATTTCCTAATTTTTTTAATTACAATTAATTGACTTCTAAAAATTTTACTATCATTTCAAGTTTTCTTTTCTTTTCCCGATATATCATCATGCCTTTTTAATTTTCTCGAAACAACTTATCTTGTTGGAACGCTCTAAAGCGCTTTCTTTTCATATAAAACTCATGTTTTTTTTTCGATTTTCATTAATTTCAACTGGTTCTACCTGGTTTCTACCTTTTGATACACACTGTTTAATTTGTCCCGAAAAAAAATTAGCCCCGAGTTTCAAATGTCTATAACTTTTATCTAAAGAAAATTTTTAATATCTATATCACTTGATACACCTTTTCGGAAAATATGAAGGATACAGATTTTTGCCTCGTTTTGATAATTGACATAAGAAATGTGATCAAGTGATCAAGTCTGTTGGGAAACCATATTATGGAAGATTCTTTTAAAATGTAAAATGTATTTATTTAACACTTTTGCGGTTCTATGAGACTTTCAGCTAAATAAAAACGAGGCATTATCTGTATCTTTGATTGATTCATTTATTTACGGAAAAGAGTTTACCGTTTCAAATTTGGCATGAGTAGATTGTTTATATAAAAAATAGTTTTAGGAATATTTGGAATTCTACCATGAAACCTTGACATTAGGGAGGTTACGCAAAAAGATATCTACGACGTACCGGCAGCCGAACTTAGACATTGATCGATTGTGCTGTTGAAAGTTGCTTGAAATACTAATTTCCAGAACGGCTGTGCTACGTCGTACGTCGTAGATATTTTTTTGCGTAACCTCGCTATTAAAAAGTACATTTCAATAAAAACAATCATGAATTAGTTGCAGTAAGTCTGAGTTTACACTGTGATTCTTAAACCTAAGGGAATTTATACGAGAAATGGGAAATAACATCCTATTTTTGATTTTTCATGCAATAAACAACCAAGCACTTTAACCCTTTCACGACGTATACCATAAATTCTCTGAAGAAAAAAGCGACCAACGTGATTTTTTTCTTATTCATTTGCATACGTCATATCTTCTTTTAATGTAATAAAAAAGATCTTCAAACGTTTGAAATGTATTCAAAAGACGTTTAAAGTTTAAAATGTTGGCCAACAATGTTTGTGGGTATAGCAAACCGTAGGAACATTGTTGGTCAATATTTATAAAAAGTTAATAAATGTTGGCCAACATATTTAGCTGGTTTTTTTGTTGTCAGAATGTTGGCCGGTTTGCGGCGGCTTTTGTACCGCAACAATATTTTGATTCGCACAATTTTACAATAAGATAATTGCCCGATAATGGGAATTTAATGATGATTTTTGTAGATTAATGACTGTATCGAAAAATTTCTATTATATTTTCCAAAATGTTCAAATTTATAAATTGATTTTATATTTTTTTTGAAGCTTAAAAAATATCTAATAGTATAAAAACCGCATTGAATAATAAAATAGTTTGGGAGGTATATCTTTTCGTTTTTCTGGACACACTGTAGACTTTTTCACTATGTAATACGATTTTCTTATAAACCTTTTTGAGTTTTTCATCATATCCAAAAATAATTTTCGATCACAGACCTCTTCACCGTTTTCCGTGGCTGTTAGTTTAACGGGTATCAGTGAAGTTTTTAAAAGCTTTCATGTGATTGGATTTGTTGATATTATAGAATCTTTCAAAAGAATAGCAATAAAATAGTCTTTAAAATAAACCAATCGACAGGTACTTTCGAAAAACGTTCACCTGTACTCGGGTAGTTTAAAGGAAGTTTTTCACGGACGATTAGATTGAGATAAAAAAAGGATGTCAATTTCTAAAAAAATCATATTTTCATATATCATTATTATTAACATTATTATTATAATTTGATATCAACACATAAAAATCTCTAAAATACCATTCGAATTAATTAAAAATCTTATATAATCTGTATTCCTACTTCGAGCCCAGGCTCCCCGCAGTGATAACAATAATGATTAAGAAAAGTCCGGATCAAAGTCAGAAAATTATAAAACTATTTGTATCAAAAGTAATGAAAAACTACTTGTAAAAATTAAAAAAAAAGCTCATTATGCGATTGAAAAAGCAAAAAAATCGCCAGTTTTCACTTTTCCTGTGTGGATTAGGAACAAGAAGGGATAATATAAACCTCTGATTGGTTTGTAACTAATCATTCGTTCCTGTTTTGTTTGTCCTGAAAAAGTTGAATTCGGTTCAACTTTGTCCCTGGGGACTAGTAGGACATGGACAGGAAAAGTTAATGAGCCAATCAGATTATAGAATTTACATTTTTGTCCGGTTCCCTTATCAAACTGGACAAGTGAAAATCAGCCTTAAAACTTTTTCTTGACTTTAACCAAAAATCACAGTAAATTTATGTCAAACTGCATAGACATACCATGTAAATTCTATTCATAAGAGAAAACATTGAATAGGCGTTTGCAACTTGTTTTCACATGAAACCTACGAAGTAGTAAAATTATGAGTCAACTCAACAATATAAACTAGTTTTAATCAAAATCACAACGACTAACCATGGCATCCTGGTCTGTCCATCTTTTTGACGAAATTCTATAACCGTCCACATTTGTTTTTACTATTTGATTTTATTTGAACTACGCAAAATTTGGAGAGGAAAGGGTAAGAGTCAAGTATCCAAGCTATTCTAAGCTGAACTCATTTACAGGCTTATTTATGTTATAAAACTGACAAAAATTTCTGTTAGTTAGACTTGTATTTACACTATCAACGGAATGTTATTACCTCAATAAAAGTTCAATGTCAGTAAAAAACAGGACCACTTAAGCCAGAAGCAGCGGAGGAGGGAAAAAAATTCCTTGTTTAAAATAGTGATAGGGGAATGATTTATTATATGACCATTCATGACCATGAAAATAACATTGTCCTGACATTGCCATTCAAAGTTGCCGCGATGTTTTTGCCCTTATTTTAGTCCAGCGGTCCTTAAACCATTATAAAGGTAGCTAATTAAAAATTGTCCCGTAAAATCTTTAAAAGCAGAAAACATCATTGATGCCAATTACGTTTTGCTCTATGGTTATGTAAGGTTCAGAACCATTCAATTCAATGTTTGAAAATTAATCTTTCAAGATTGAAAATTGGATACTCGATACAAACTGTGACAACGTATGATAAACAGTATGATATCACGATGACTGGAATGTAGACAAACGTCTAAAGAAAAAGAAATAAACAAAATATTAATACACAAATTCATACAACTTACTTCTTCACATTACCCTCAATGAGTTTTTGTTTTCAAAGTTTTTCTGGTAAATATTCTTTACTTCACAAAAGATGTTTCTCATAAATATACATTACTTCACAAATGATATTTCTGATAAATATGCATTACTCACAAAAGATGTTTCTGATAAATATGCATTACTCACAAAAGATGTTTCTCATAAATATACATTACTTCACAAATGATATTTCTGATAAATATGCATTACTTACAAAAGATGTTTCTGATAAATATGCATTACTCACAAAAGATGTTTCTGATAAATATGCATTACTCACAAAAGATGTTTCTGATAAATATGCATTACTCACAAAAGCTCTTCTGATAAATATGCATTACTCACAAAAGATGCTTCTGATAAATATGCATTACTCACAAAAGATGTTTCTGATAAATATGCATTACTTACTAATGATACTTACTAAATGATTTGTGAAACCGTGGCCGAGCTGGTCGCCTGAACCTTGGTTCCGAGTTTGAATTGCTTGCAAGGCTTTCGGTAGTGAATTTCACCAATCATTGTTAATTGTTAACTTTGCATGGTACCCTGATGTGGAAGGTAAGACCCTCATCAATCAGTTCATGAAGAACTGAAGAGGTTATCCTGGGTAAATATTCACACCATATCATATCATGTTTTTAATAAGTATGCACTACTCAATTAAGATGTTTCTGACAAATATATATTACTCCACAATGCTGTTTCTGATATACATTACTAACTAAATAATAATGTTTCTGATAATTATGCATTACTTACCAAAGATGTTTCTGATAAATGGTACAAGGTTTTGGATGATGTAAAATAGTATATCAACACATACATATGGATCAAGTAAACACCGTATGTCAATCTGCTAAGTGGAATAAACGCTTTCCAACCAAGAAAATCACCAATTATACCTGTAGCAACAATGAAATAGAAATTTTAAGGAAATATATTGAAGCCATGTAATTTTTCCATCTAAAATTTGAAATTATTTCATACATGCATAAATAAGCTCTTTATTTTTTGAAAAACTCCAAAGAGTCAAGGTTTTCAGAATCATTGAGGATAGTTCTGATTTTGGACTTTTCTCAATTTTCAAAGTAGAATTATTTGGTAACGACCTAATTGAGACCTACAAACAAACAACAAAGTTATTTGAAATTATTCGGCAAGGTCAATTTACGGCCTAATCAGCTAATTTCAAAAGGCAGACGTCAGCAGAAAAGAGACAAAAATGAGCCTTTTTGTTCTTTGAATGCGCATATTTACAAATGACCCAATTTATTTATCATCTGCTTTATATCTACTTTAAGCTAATATGTACAGTCAGACTTAACTTAATATTAAAAGGAGGGATCTATTTGGAGGAATAAAATTTCACTTTCAAGAGAGAGCGGGGAGGGGGGCTAAGTAGGACGGTTTTAATCGATCCCGTGAACTGAAAACTTCACTAAAGTGGTACTTATAGTAAATTTCTCAGAAGGGACCACTTAGTAAAAAGCAACTTCAATGAGTTTTGATTCCAGAGGGTCTATAATCTTTAAATCTTTACATTTAAAGTTCATCATTAACACATACTATTTTACCCATTTGGAATTATCATTTTACAAATAAATTTTAATTGTAGATGTTAATTCGATTATGAGCTCATAAAAATTTCTCATTAAGTGGGACTTTTAACAATATTAGTGCGAATTCCTACTTCCAAGGAGATACGGTTAAGTGGGATATTCGCTAAGTGAGAGAGGGGAGAGTCACGTATCGAGAGTATACTGTAGAAAGAAATTGAAGCACAAAATGATAAAAATGGCTATGCCACTATTTTTAGCTGCTACTGATGCTTTTGTCATTTTTGACCTGGCCTACATAAAAATTCATTCAAAAGTAAATTAATTTTCTTACTGCCGTAGCCATGGTGACAAGCGTAAATAACCCAACAAACAGCCACTGCCCACACCAACCGAAAGAATAGACCATAAAAATATGTCTCCGCGGCACCCCATGGTTTAATGCTGACGGCGGAATATGGTCCATAAACTACGGCTATTCCTAAACCTGCAGCGATTATCCATCCAATGAGATACAGAAGCTGAAAGATGTAAGAAAAAATAGATGGTTTGATTTCGTTGAAATAACCGAAGTAACGCAATTTCAGGGCTGTAGTTCTTGGAAACCATCCCCTCCCTCAATAACTTTTGGTCAATTAACAACTTTTTTAATTTATATTTTGTAAATTCTTTGATTTTTTTTAATCAGAAGGATCTTAAGAAAGATCTCGTAAGGTACATTTAGCAAAAATTGAGAGAAATTGTCAAGGCAGACCCTTGTCATTTTTTTGTTAATTTACATTGCTGAACCAAAAAACAACGCATTTTCCGGCGATCTACGACCATTCTCTGGTCCAACCATGGTGTCCCTTTAATTGACTTCAATCATGAGTACCCCATCTGATCATAGTATTTGGCTTCGGGCCTAATGTTCAAGGTTTACAAGGTTTCGGACTTTACCAGAAAATTACCATAGCACTAATTTATGAGCTTACTTACAGAGCTATATCTATGATTGATGGTTTTCTTGTAGAACAATATGTAGCCAAAAACCAGACCAATAAAATATGGACCAATTCTTGTCCATGGTTTGAAGTACAAATATTTTTGGTACGCGCCGGCACTGAAGTTCGTTGGTCTATAAAGAAAAGGGGGACACCACCGTTTAATGACATATATACTGCTGCTAAAAATGAAAGGTGATATTTTCCAATTACAAGGCGAATGCTCTACCTACGGATGCTAAGATTTTCTAAAATGTTTATTTTAGTTTTTATCATACTAAGTTGGTATTTTTCAAGAATGAATAGTGATGGTATCTCGTCATAAGGAGCATCTTTATTTCCTGACACGAGATTTAATGGTCTTAAGCTATTTCATGTACACATTATTTGAGGCAAAAAATGTTTTCTTGGTTTTGTTAAGTGGAGTGTATGTATTATACTTGATACACAATTTAATATTCATCCAGGTGAATGGTAATCAAAAGGAAGAAAGTGTTTCCGGACGAAACTTTTGAGGTTCAGAAAAACGACAAAAGAAAACTGCTGCTGCTGCTCATCGAAATTCGAAATTTTTGACGGAACCAAATTTTGCGGTTCCATGCCGAATTCAACACAATAAAAGTTACATACGGGTGCATGATATCGGCGCTGGTAACAAAAATAGGTGTGGCTTTTTTGTAATATATTAACAATCCATTTGCTAACAAATATTCAATCAATACCACTGATAAAGTCAATAAGACACCAATTAATTTCAACCTTAAACAAATAAAATAATGAAATTGAGCTTTATATATTATAAGGACCTTATCTAAATCTGCAAGTCCGAATTTAACACGTTTCCCCTTAATAGATCCTTTATAAAACCAGTCATTAAAATACCCTATACGGATCTATGAAAATACTACCTTTTTCCTTTTTAAAGGCTCGTCTTAGCATGCCTAATTTAACGCTGCTGAAGGGAGCGCGATTTAAGGGGCAGTAAGGAATAAATAGCATACATCATCATGCCGCATGTAGTCTCATCCGCGTATCGTCCTCGTACAAATATTGTCACATATTACAATTATAAATAGATAAAAACTGATAAGTAGACTATATATACTTGTGACTAAAAGGCCTACCTGTACATCAGCCACAAAAATATAGGGCTAATGATATAGAATTGCATATCATTCGCTAAATACCAACTCACACCGTAACACTATGAAGAAACAAGAAAAAAATAACAATTACACCTTTAACAGGTTACGTAAGTAGTGATAAGAAGTCATATATGTAATTACGGAATTATTCGATGTTTAAATGCTAGCTCTGCATCGTGGTGGTGGTGTAAAACTCTTTTGTGTGGATCCATAACCAAGTTGTTAGGGACTAAGCACCGAGCTTGGAAAGACTCATAGGTCCATGATAATGAAAAAACGACGGTATGTGTGGACCAAATTTCACGATCGGAAATCAGACCCTTACAGTGCAGGTATTCGAAAGCTCGAAAACGTACTTTTATAGTGTATTTTTAGTAAATTAATGTAATGTTTGTTTTGGGAAAATACTCGTTTTCTTTTCTGAATGTCAGTTTTAGACCCTCACAGTCCATTTTTAGTAAATTTTTGTACATTTATCATTTTCATTTTCGGTTTTACTGACAGTGCATTTTGAAATGCCAGACTCTTACAGTACATTAAGGTGTAAAAACATACCTTTAAGGGCCGCACATACCCGTATGCAAAAACAAACGAGTGCCCCCTCCCGGGTCATTAACAGGCTAAAAGAAACAGAACAGTCGACCCAGGATCGATAATTGCGAGTAAATAAATAAGACATTAATATTCCGTTTTCTAAAGACACACCGTTTTGTAACAACATATGCATGTCACTTACAATTTTCTCGGTTTTTGGATAGATATTGTTGATATACAACACATTAGTCCACCAATATGTTTTACAGTTTGGTTCTGTTTCTGCAGGCCATTTTGGTCCGTCACCAAAATACGGAAGAAGGTACGTCATGAAAAAGATCAGGTATAAATAAGATGGTGTCAATCTGAAATTGAATTAAATAAACGTCTGTTATGAATATTTCATCCCTTCACAGCAACTTTTGGTTCCTTTAAGATTCGAAATGGTGAATATCAAATACATAAAACATGCTTAGTGTGAAAAAACTAGTGAATCTTCCGTTAAAAAAGATCGAAGTTGATCTTTCGCGCGATGGATACTGCATTTATTCCAATTTAGGATTTCTTTATGCAAAGGGTATGAAAAATTAGCCATCATGACCTCTACCTTGTTTCCATGAATTAATTATGCATTGTTCATCTGTACTTTAACGATTTTGTTGACTGCAGATTGTTTAATGTTTAAACGAAAAACAATTCTCTCCAAAGTAAAACACCGATGAAAATTTTTACCTGATATAACGATGAAAGTAGAAACGAAACAGAGGTAACTTCCCATGTGATTCAAATCTCTTGAAACTTAAATAGCTAACCAAGACACCACTAAAAGAGAAAAGGAAAGAAATCTCTAAAGTAGAGGAGTAAGGAAGTAAAGTTGTTGGTATAATCAACTAATGTGATTTCAAATTCATTGCATCTTCCCGGTGTAATATATACATAGTTTTATATGAAACGACCATAGCATTCAAGACATAAGTCTATCATATAGGGGGTCATCCATTAATTACGTTCGCATAAAATCACACATTTTCAGACCTCCCCTCCCCCCTTGTTCCAATCCAAACAATAGAAGTTACGTCATAAAACAATACTTGTTCGCTTTTGGTTTGACCCCCTCCCCCCCCTCTTTGTGTGAACGTAATAAATGGATGGCCCCAAGCTTATTATGGCTCCATTAATCGAAAATTGATCACTGTGACAGATTTTAGTTTCATTGATTTGAAGTTATAGTTGAACTGAGAACATTATAGCAGCAAAATACGTCCACAAAATTTTTTCAACGAGTTCTTCTTAGGGCCAACTCGACTAACTAATTCGATTAATAGGTGCAACGGTTGTCGCAAGTTTCTAAGGAGGATAGTTCGAGTTCTACTTATACAAATTAGAGACTAGTATACGGGTTTGATCAATTGAAAAGATATCAAAACATTATTTCAATTTCACCTACTGTTTAAATGTTTGTTATAAAGAGCCTTAAGGTTATTAAGAGAGTTTCTTGTCACATGAAAGACCTTTAACAGATCAACAAACAGAATTTTCATTGGGAAAATTTGTCTTATTACCTGAGAACAAAGAATGTATCGACAGAAACGAATGCGTTAGTGATTCCTTGCATCGAGAAGCGTTTCATCCAAACAAATATCAGTTCCCTTGGATTATCTGTAAAACAATTAAGAAATGCAGAAAGTTTAGTATCTAAAAAAACATTTATACAAAGAGACAGAAACGAAAGTCAGGAAAACGGTTCAGTTAAGATTTTTGATCTCATGGACATGATAGCACACATAACAAAATGTTTTAATTGTAATTTTTTTCACTCCCAACCTATCAACAAAATTTCGATTGGTTTAGTAGATATGCAATATGCAGGATGTAAGAAAGAAAAAAGTTACACAATTGAAACCTTAAGCAAACTCAACATTGAATGGGCATGTTTTATCAAATTTTCCGTACCCATCTGGAAATCCGATAGTAATATAGCATAATATACCCACCTGGAAATTTACATTTTTTTTGACTAAACCCTTACGGAATTCTTTTGTTTTTCTAATAATTTTATTGAAAACCCCTCAGAACTCTCGGGGTATAATGTTTTTCTTGAAAAGTCTATTAGCATACCTGACTGCGTCCCATTAATAATCAAGTGTCCAAGTATCACCCACGTGATTGAGAAAAATCTGATACCGTTGATTGAGTTTATGGCACCTCTTGGTGCATTGGTATCGAAAATTGATTTGGTATTCTTGATGATTGAAAAACAAAGGAAAATACGCAACACTTTGTTAGCTGAAAAAAAAAGAAGATTTAAATGAACTGAAATGAATTTTCATTGCTTTGGGAATCACCGATGCTCAGATTAAATATAATGAATAAAGGTTTAGTATAGACAACTCGATGTAAGAATAAATACTACTAGCTTAATGCAGGGTGTTGAAGAAAAAATGCTACATTGTCATTTAGGTCATTATTGCTATTTTTTGCTTACTCATAAACTTTGGTCATAAATTTGCATTGGGGGAAGATTTTTAAGAATTTTTATATTTGAAATCGCAAAAGGCTCCTATCAAGAAAATACTTTTGGGGCACAAACAACAAAAGTTACCATCCCAATGTCATTATTAAATTCCCTGACTTTACCCTAATTTCTAGTTGGCTGGCAACACTGTCTCGCTAAAGGGATAAGAGTCAAAGACGACATACTTTTGGTATCAGTGAAAGCTTTGAATGGTTCCATTTTTCCTTGTGTTTCGTAGTTCACTTCTAGCTCTGCATTTTGTGCCAACTTTGGTCATAAATTTGCATTGGGGGAAGATTTTTAAGAATTTTTATATTTGAAATCGCAAAAGGCTCCTATCAAGAAAATACTTTTGGGGCACAAACAACAAAAGTTACCATCCCAATGTCATTATTAAATTCCCTGACTTTACCCTAATTTCTAGTTGGCTGGCAACACTGTCTCGCTAAAGGGATAAGAGTCAAAGACGACATACTTTTGGTATCAGTGAAAGCTTTGAATGGTTCCATTTTTCCTTGTGTTTCGTAGTTCACTTCTAGCTCTGCATTTTGTTGTTGAGATAACTCATTTGTATAATCAATGTCATATTGGCTTGTGTAATATTTGATAAAATCAAAACTGAGGTCAACAATTGTACCAAAAACACACAAACCTAATATGAGACTGGAGACGACACTAAAACAGAAGAAATAGGTGGTTCTTACACATTAATGACAGAAAATGTTTTTCACTATAATCATCCGCAAAAAGAAAATTTTAAAAATACTTTGATGAAAGAAAACAGTTCGAATGCTTTATTCAATAAATAAACTAAGTCATCAACATCCAGCTAAAGATCACGCTTTACAAAGCTCCAATTATATAGCTACATGCGCTTGTGAAACATGGACCTTGTAAAAAGCCGATACAACCACGACTCCTTGTCCTTGAGACGAGATGTCTGAGAGCTATACTTGGAGTCATCTTACGAAAAGTGTCAAGGAGTAGTTATTCCAGAGATAGAAAGACCTACGATTATTGACGAAATCAATAAAAAGTGTCTATGCTAGTTTAGGCATGTGTGCTCAAAAATTGAATTTGTTGATATGAGACTGAAGGGAAAACTTCGAAAACGCTGGATTTACCAGACTATACCAGAATCAGGAACAACATTAGGTTAGTATCGAATAACCAACACTTTTACTCGCTGTTAACTTTCTTAGTATAGTAAGTACTTATAATTTTATTTAGAAATAAGCCAACGTACAAACATCGTAAAACAGTAGTACACAAACTCTTTATAAAATTATTAACCCCCGCAAAAATGATTACCCCTATTTTGAATCAATCTTATCTACGTTCTGGTGCCTAATAGAGGGGGAGGGGGGAGGGGGGGGGGGGGGGGGTTACATCATTTGTTTAAACCTATTTAATTCCTGATAAACTTTTGGTGTCAATTTTTTGTCAATTTTTAGGGTAAATTTTCCAAAATTTAATTTG
>JAUBWS010081232.1:0-12550 GCA_032270445.1 Darlingtonia californica
TTATCAATCAATCAAAAACTTTTTACAGAATTTAAAAATCTTTTGTAGAACTTGAGTAATTGTGATTTACTTGGGGTAAGGTGTAATGAAACGGTCAAAATGAGTTCATGAGAGACCTGAAACAGCTGTGGTATCGAGGTGAACATAATCTCAGTGGTAGGAGTAAAAGAGAAGAGAGGAGTAATGGGGGAAGAAGCAGACGTTAGAGAGGAAGAAAAGACAGAGAACAAGGGAACAAGGTCATTCCACTGCTTGATCATTTGAGATCTGATGCTAAATGTACCATACCGCATAGTTTTTATCCACATCATTTTTTATTTTATTGTTTTTGATAAAAAATAAATAATTACCATGGTTCTCTTGCATATTCTTCCATCTCAAAGCTGTCTGTTGAGAAAAAAACTTGACTATGCTAAAAACGTGACTGATGATGGATGAAGCCAAAGCGAAAGTGACTGTATGACGCAATTTCGGATAAACTAAAAAAGTAGTAAAGTAAAGACTCCAACAGCAATCTCTGTTTTCAGTTTTTTGCGAATAACTTTAACATTTTACACTAAACCTAACATAATTTATATGTCAATAGTTAGAAATATTAATAAATTATTGTCATAACTTCAAATACTTTAAGAACTTTAAAAATATTTGTAGTCTGCAATTTCCTTGACAAATGAAAACGAAAGTAAACTGAAAACTTCTCTAGAACAAATCCCAGAAAATGCGTTTTTCTTATTTCATATTTCTCGGAAATTTGATTCTTCCATTATCAATTCACTTTTTATTAGTTCAAAATATGATATTATTCCTAAAATATTTCTTAATGAAACAATTGAATACTGCCTTTAAGAGTGTGACTTAATATTTGTTTGGTTTTACGCTGATGTTTTTCAAGGGAATATCGATAAAGACGGCCTGTACTAAAGCGCGCATCAGCGCATCAGCGGATCAACGGATCAACGGATTACTAAAACCCGGATCAACTTTTTAATAAACGCCCACTCTCACTGAAACGCCCCACTTCTAAGAAACACCCAACCTAAAAACTCTCCAGCATTAAAATATAACGTTCTATAGAAAAAGGCACCTATATGTATTTCATCGTTACAAACCCTCCAAAAACATGAAAAACTTCTGTGTAGGAGTGTATTTTCATTGACGTGGGGCGATACATTTTTCACACCTTTTCTCTCCCTATTATACACTCCTTGCACATTCACAGCCCTTTTACCTCCATTTTTACGACCACTAGGAGAAAACGGTCCTGGAATCGAGGGTGAAGTTAGTGTGTTTACACTGGAAATGCTAAGCAAAATCGATTATCACGAAGACAATGAACATTATTTGTTGCTTAGTCACGTAGCAAAATTTTGTCTACATTACACCTTTTTTCTTTTTTTAATCTTGTACGCAAAACGTATTCTTTGTTTGCTTAAGTCACATTTAGATACCCTTGTCGTGATAGGTTGCACAAGAATAAAACTGTTCAGAAGCGCAGCGGCGGGAATGATACATATTACGAATTGGTGCAATGTTCGACGGCCAGGTAAAATTGTTTTTGAAGAAATTAAAATGCTTTTCTTACTTAAGAAGTAAGCTTGAAATAAAATAACTAAGAAAATATCACAAATAATACTCTTCACAAGCAGTTTAGGCGTAATTTGATGGTAAAATACCATCAAATATTTTTTGTCGGCATCCTGCATCATTATCGAGATTAAGCAAACCAAAATCTACAAAGTAAAACGTTGCATACCCGTTCTGGAAATTAGTATGCCAAGAAATTTTCAGCAGCAGAATCGATCAGTGTTAAAGTTCGGCTGCCGGTACGTCGTAGATCTTGGTTTGCTTAACATCACTGAAAGTTGCTGTTGGCATGTTAATTTCCAGAACGGCTGCGCAACGTTTTACGTCGTAGATTTTAGTTTGCTTAACCTCGCTTTTACCAAATTTGTGAAGACATCCTTCCTTTGGAAGTTTCTAAACACTTGATACAAAAACTTCTATCATCCAACAAAAAATGAAAAGACAATTAACCCTTTGTCTTAACAAACCTGTAAGAACCATTAGTTTTTAATGACAGCAAACCTGTCAGAATATGTTTTAAAATCAAAACAATAAATATCTAATGGGAAACATGGGAATAGTATGTTATCAAAACAAAGTCTACAACATCATTTGGTATTTATTGATGAATAATACAAAGGAAAAGAAGTCGAAAATATCTAATACGATCATAAAAGCGACATAAAAACATTATTATACATTAGTTACAAATTTTGTGAAAATTTGGAAGAAAAAGCCAAAAAACTCAAGCAGTTATGGAATACGATTTTCTACTTTTAATATCACATTAACAGATAATTTTTAAAGTTCTTTAAGGACATTAACACACAGCAATATTTGCGTCAAAGCAAAGAATTCCTTGGTGAACGAACAAGATGATCGATTGGTGGGAAAAACGAAATGAAGATCAACTTTTTTTAGCATTTTACTGTTTTTGTACTTTTTATACTATTTTGTAATGACGCTACACATACACGTACAATCGTATTTCCTCTGCAAGAAGAACCACTAGTAAATAATGGATGCATGAAATATAAAACAGTTCATTATTATTATTATTATTATTATTATTTATTATTGTTTCGATTTTAAAACGTATTCTGACAGGTTTGCTACAAAACAATAAAAACTACTGGTTTTTGCTAAAAAGGCTAAGCAAGCAAGCATCAGTGTAAACTCACGTCACACAAACTCTGAAATACCATTTGGTGCCATTTTTCGTATTTACGAGAAGAAATTTTCGGCTCAGCTACAAAAGCAAGATTTCATTACACACAACAATTCAATCGAGCCGCCAAATTAAGATTCCATGAAAACCTACATTTTCTCAAAAAAAACGTAAAATTGAAATGCGGCAAAATTTTGATACCGTGAATATATATATAAGTGGGGTTTCGGGAGTTTGATAAAGGGTGTTTATTAAGGAGGGGCATTCAATAGAGGCGGAGGCGGGCAGGCGGGGCTTCTTATGATAAAAGCATAGTATATGATAAAAGCGGGGTTAAGCAAACCAAAATCTACGACGTACCGGCAGCCAAACTTAGACACTGATCGATTGTGCTATCCTTTAGAGGGGTGTTTTAAGAGAGAGTGGCGTTATTTAGAAAATGGGCGTTTATTAAAGTTGATCCGGGTTTTAATAATATTTTTTTATATTATATTATACAGTTGCACGGAGGCATTCCCGGCACGCAATTACAAAATTTTTCACGGCAGTGTTATTTATCCTCGTGCGCTCCTCACGAGCTACAATTTATGCAGTTGGTTAAAAATAGAAAAGTAATAAATAAATAGAAAAATTAGACTATGTTGCTCAAAACTTCAGAAGCGCATGGAGATGTAGAAAGAGAGTTCACTAAGAATTCTTCATTGTTCCATATTTTACGTGATCCCCCCCCTGAGGCACATGCCAACAGACTTCATCAGTGAATGGGACAGCTTTCGCCGAACCCAATGTGTTAGTTGTTGATAGGCACTTTTCGTTTTTCTGCGAGGAGCAGAATCAATTTGTTGCATCCTTTTTATGCTCTTTTCTTCTCTTTTTTACTATGCTTCAGCTAATGGGTTGAATCCGGGTTTTAATAATCCGTTGATGATCCGTTGATCCGTTGATCCGTTGATCCGAGACATCCGTTGATGCGCGTTTTAGTACAGGCCGATACAGACATACGGAACAACAAGCAACAAGGGCTCAAATCAAATAGTATAATATTTCGAAAAAACAAATGACCAAAGTGGCGCAAGCGAAATTTTGATAAGGCATTCAAGTCAGCAAAAAGAGGTAATATGATTTTCTTAACAAATGTGTACATGCAGTATGAATGAGTAACAAATGTAAGTAGATGTGGCCATCCCTTACTTACTTAATAAGTCGCGTAAAAGCACAGAGAAGGGACACAACAGGTTTTGTAAAGGATTAAAACATTGAAGTGCAACTTTGAGACAACCCTTTAAACAAAGGCTAGGGCTTTAAGCTTGACGTCCATACTAAACATGCCACGAGAAAAACAGCGTCGCTGTTGTGATTGATAATAGAAGTCTCTGTGTGTGTGGACCCTCCCTCCTGGAAACAACCGTTCTGCCGTCAAACAGGTCTGGGTTAGTAAGGCCATCCACGATAAATATCAGTCTCTATCTATCTAGCTATTGGTAATTTTAGTTGGGGGACCCAATGGCAGTTTCTTTTGTGGTTCTCACCTCAGAGCCAAAACAAAGTGTAAAAAGTGATCTTTGATTAAAGTTTTTGGGGCAAAATTAATTTAAACCATTTTAGCCTAAGCTAATTTGCAAATGTCACGTGATGATAATGAATGTTTGATAATGTCTGTTTATGAAAAAAGAATATTGAATTATTAAAAAACAAAGCTGTTTTAAACACTATGATATTATTTATGTGTTCAATAAAAAGTTTGATTATTTTGATGAGAGAAAAAGCAGGAAATCCAGTTGATGCTTGTAAGATTATGTGCATATACCAATGCACATTGTGTTATGATTGGTTCATTTTTTAACGGTCATTTTTTGTTGTGAAATGATAGACTTTAAAACTGCTCTGTCACCAAACTGTTGTTTCCTCTTGAGGGTAGGTATGGAAAATTTGGTATCCAAACTATGGCCGTTTGTGGAGGTCCACAGGGGCGGATACAGGATTTGTGATTCATTTAAATAAGAGTCACTCTATGGCCCTGAGGGTTGAGACAAATTTGCTATTTTGAAATGCCTACATTGTCGGAAAATGTGTTATTTTGAACAGAAAAGCAAGATAGGTAAAGCCTTGTTTCCATTCACCGTGCAGACGGGCCACTGAGTTCAAAATTTCCTTAAATAACTCATTGACATCACTAAGTAAATATTGATTTGGCAATTAGGCAAATTCTATTTTTTCAAATTTGAACTCGGTGGCCTGTCCATGCAGTGAATGGAACTAAGGCTTTACCGGCTTGATTTGTACCTTCACCAGTTCACTTTCTGTACTGTCTGTTTGTATTGAACGCTTGAATGTTGTTTACGTCACTGCGAAAGATATTTGTCTCTAACACTCACTGAGTTTAGATGGGAAGAAACACTAAACTTCTATCTGAATAACAAAGTTTGAGTGAAATATATGAAGATTTTATATACTTCTCTTCCTTAGTTGATTTTTGTACGAGCTTAAACACTTATTTACAGCAACATGATTTGTTTCTAGGAAGGAGGACGGTGGTGAAAATTTTGTGTGTATGCTCCTTGTAAAAAGAAATTTGTTTTGCAATAGGCTTGTATGCTCAAAACGGTATTTTTCACAGGAGATACTGTAAGCTAGATCAATAAAAAGCAAGTGCTGTATTGAAATGGATAATATCTTACCTTTTTAAATTTATATTTTTCAAAGATAAATAGAAAAAAAAGAATCAGTTTGACAGAGTTATTAGTCATTTTAGGGATCGTGTCAAAAATTTCGTTCCACCCTATTCGTTCGGTTTATACAAAAATTTGTTCCAAAGTGAAAATTGAAACAAATATTTCGTTCCGTTTAAAGCCCCAATTCTTTCTTCCGTGACATTTTCGATTCGTTCCACTAAAGATGCAATTTGTTTCCTGAAATGTTCCATTCGTTCGACAATTTGGTGAATTTGTATCAAAAATTCACAAATTCGTTTCTCAGTTTAGCAAATTCGTTTCATTGTCAGTGATGAAATTCATACCAAAATTAATACATTGCGTATAACAGTTGGTGTCACTCTGGTGTTAAATTTTTTTACACCTTCAAAGTGTTTATTTTTCACTTCCATATAACACCTGCAAACTAGCATTCGTCGCGGCAACAGAAAAAAGTGGCATTTTAGAAGAATATAGTCGATAGAAAAAAATATTTGTTTTGTTAATTGCTTTGATTTAATGATTTTTTTACAAGATACAATAAAAGAGAAGTGCTTTTCGTCTATGTTAAGGCTGCAAACCAGATCCATCATCGTTTGAAAATCAGTGAAATTAGCAAAGAATTCATACTTTTAAATGCTGTGAAAAAAGAAAAAAATTTAAAATTTCAGTCATTTTCATGATTGAAAGATGTTACTAACGGGAAAATATTTAATTGCGTTTTTGTGTTCTTTTCAATTTTAAAAATAAAAACAGTTACGACCCAAAAGTTAAGAAGTTATTTCCCGCTTTGTCCATATTTATTCGTCAAATAAACATCTTTAAAAATTAAACAAAATTTTAAAAATTATTTTAAAAAATATACCAGACACCCTTCGCTTTTTATTATAAATTTTTTTTAAAGCTATATAAGCTTTCGAATTTAACAAGAAATACAATGAGGGGGTACTGTACCTCGCCTCCGTGAAGTAGGTTTGATACTCAATGTGATTGTTGCAAATAAAAAAGGCTTTAAAGAACAAACAAAAAATTAGTGAAAGGCAGGTGTCATGACACGTTAAAAGGTGTTTAGCTATCTTTACACAATGCTTACTGATCTTTCTGAATTCTTTTGTTCTTCTTTTTTTTTAAAACGTTCCAAAATAGTTTCCTTTTTTACTCAATTTGTATCAACTTTCTTTCAATTTGTTCCTAATTGTACTCAATTCGTTTCGTTTTGAAGTGAATTCGTTCCATTTATGGCTGATTTCATTTCGTTCCAAGGTGACTTCATTCCATGGAACAAATGTGACCTTCCAAGCAATTTGAAGTACACAACTTTTGAGCGATAAAGTATCGGTTCAGTTGACCGTTCATTGACCGATGTAAATATAAATTTGACTGTTCAAAAAACAAAAATTAACCGATAAACAACCGTTCGCTTTAACAGAGTATTGAATGGTCAAAAATAGACACCCGTAGACATTAACCCTTCTTATCGGTCATTTCTTTAATTTTGGCAGCCAAGCCGCGTAGTAACGGTTGACCGATAAGCGACCGATAAATAGTTTTGCTTGAACGTTCAATAGCTAAATTTGACCGGTATTTGACCAATAAAAAACACAGAACGGTCAAAATCTATGTACTCCAAATCGCTTGGAAGGTCACAAATTTGGAACGGATGAAAACATTCCATTTGTACCCATTTTACAGTAGAATATAAAAAAACAGAAAATTGATGTACCTTATGACAAAATGTAATTTTGTTTTTTCAGTTCATAGACTTTTTGAAATTATTTTATACAAATATTCAACAAAAGTGAAGAGGAAAAACTTAAACTTTTTTATAGAACTCCAAATTTTGTGTATTAAACACTCGTCAGCTATAATCAAATGAAATTTTTTTACAAAAACATAAATATAGAGATACACAACCCACAAGGGAGCACTATGATAATTACAAATGCGTTCAGAGACCTAATCTTTCGATTTATAATTAGCTAATAAAAATTTATTAGTGTGACGACACTTTGAGATCAATTCACTACGTTTATTTAGTAGGTCGCATTGAATAGGGTAGTTCAAAATTTTCACATAACTGATAAATGTTATACTTTTGTGCATTCAACTTTAGCTGATCTTGCAATACCAATAGTTTAATTCTTTTTTAGCAAATTTTGACAAATAGATTGCTCATTATGTTTTATCATTCAAAATATCCTATTAGTTGGACAGCTCTCTTTTTCAAATGATATATACAAACATTTTTCTGATTATTCTCATCATTTTCATATGCAAAAAGTTTTTGGGCTTTTTAACCCAACACCTGTCCAAAATAATATATACTGAATCGGTTTATCAGCTAGACTAGCGTAAACAGGTAAAGGTAGGTATTTTCCATATATCCCTTTTGGGGATCAACCAGACTGCCAGACTGTTTTTAAGAATATTCACAAAAACATTGATTTTAATCTAAATCTGAAGCTCAATGGCAAGCTTTTATGTGATTGTGTTTGGCATTATTCTTGAACTATATCTAAGTCGGACCAATTATTGTGATATCCTCTGTGCTGGACTTGTCAAATATGTAGCAATAATTTCCAGAGTACCCCAGCAAACCCTCATATCCTTCTATAATGCCCTATTTGCCTTACATTTATCATATGCATGCCAAGTATATATAGGGTCAAAATATAATGAATCCTTCAACCAAGGAATCCTTTCTTTTTACAAAAGTGGTTCCTTGGAATAATTTCTTTTCCAAATTTAATTTAATAATTTATATACCTTACTTTTTATTTTTGGTATATATATCGCTCCATTCATTTCTTAGTTTCGATATTACTCCACAATTTTGTGGGCAAACCGGCAAGCTGCTGGCTTTTACAGCTACAACCAGATCTCTACGCTCCACTCAAGCAATTGGGTGTTGAGCAAACGGTATTCTTGACTGATGAGGTCAAACAAACAAGGCAGAAACGCGTCTTGAGATCCGTTAGAGATGATAGCTCTCGAGCAAGGTCTGAGCAATTTTTGTTCTTATACTATAATAGATTTTTTTTTAATTCTCAAATTTTCTGATTTAGTCAAACTTCTAAATGTACTCTTGATTTTTAAAATTCTCGGATTCTATTCTATTTTCAATCTGAATTTCTTTCCTTAACATTGATTTGACCAGAGGAAAACCAGTCTTCTCAATAAGATATACTGGGGTGTGTGCTAAATAGCACCAATGAAATATTCTGGTGGGTGTGATTCATGTTTGAAGAGGAATGAGATAAAAACCCGAAAACTTTTCCTAAATATTATTTATGTTACATGCGTAACGATATTTGAAGCGTAATGAATTAAAAGTACAAAAACTTTGCTTATCAAAGATTACTTATACTGGCCTGTTGCCCGTTATAACCGGTCGTTGGTATAGTGGTTAGAGTGTTCGCCAACGGTACGGGAGACCCGGGTCAATCCCGAGTTGAGTCATACCAAAGACTCAAAAATTTGTACTTGATGCCTCGGCAATAATGTTAGGATCAAGGGTAAGCAATTCAGGGAAAGGAGTAGTGCCCTCCTCTACACCTCGGTGTAGTAGCTAATGAAAAGGGAGCCTTCGGTTCCCCCTTGAATGCGATTGGCCGACTTACTTACTTATACTGGCACGTCGCATTAAAATGAGAGAACTGAGAAATCTGCTGATTTATTGTTAAGCGATTTTGTCGGATAGTTTTTATGGTATAAGCTTTGTTGCATTCTAATCAATCACAATTTATTGAGATACCGCTTACACATTTTTCTAAAACTAAACTTAAAGCTCAGGGCGTCAGCCAGGTTTTAAAAAAAATCAGCATTTTTGCTAAATTGGGAAAGAAATGTCGCAGGCATTTCACAAACAGCTGTGGCTCCAGGGCAGAGCCACTAGACACAATTGGGAATTTTTTATTTTGAGCAATTGGGAAACTGCGATAAACGCGGAATTTTTTGCCTCAGCTAACACCCTGAAGCTACTTGCATAAATTTATTTTTGTATTATACAGTCAGGGTATATTTGATCAAGGTAATACAACTTTATAAAGGGTAATTTTGATCTCAAATTTTGCCAGTCTGTGTCCATCGAGCCAAATATTATATCCGAAAAATAATTTCTGACACATGTCATCACTATCTTCTAAAAAATTTCTGTAAAAAGCTCTCGCCAAGAAGGTGGGCATATGATTTGCACCTTAACTTACTTAACAAAGAGAATTTTCACAAGAAGAAAACTTTGAGATTTTCGCCATTCTTTAAAAAAATCTTGAGTACCACAAATCGTATGAAGATGGGCATTTGATATTACCAGACGGAAGTCATTTGACTCTCTATTCACTTGTTTTAAATCATTGCGTATCATACGTCTCAAAAGTATTTAATACGTAATATCTAGGCAGTCTAGTCGATTTGAGTTTAGACACCAATTTTGGGAAGCATATGTCAGTCGACTACGAACAAAACAGTGTAGAAATGATATACGTGTATGCAGATTAATGTTAACGTTCTGCAAAAGATTGGACATTTCGGCAAACTTTATACACGCCTGAAAAAAATGGTTTACTTCACTTTCACCTGTGCTTGGCTGCATAGCATCGCTGTAGGCACCAAGATACTTAAACGAGTTCACAATTTTTGAGATCAACATTTCTGAGACTGATTGATTCAGATATTTCATCAGTGTTGAGGATCATTGTTTCAGTTTTAGTGTTGTTGATAGAGAGACCAAAGCTTTTGAAGACATTGTCAAGTAGTTCTGTGGATTTTTGAAGACCAGTATGCGACTGAAGGACAAGATCATCTGCTTACCCTGAATGGAAGTGCCCCATGATCTCAAATTGTTATTATGCATGTACGATCGTTGCTCTCTAGTGGAAGCTCTACAGTTTATTCTGAAAATATGTTCAAAAAACTTTATGTCTTCAACATTGCAACTTTTCTCAATAAATCAACGCATCACAAAATCAAACTTTGGATTAAGTAAATTTGGACTTTCCGTGTCGTCTTGACATACACCACTTGATGTCATTAATAAGGTTTCCTTCAATGTAAGAGAATTGTTCTAATAGAGTTTCTTGAGAATATCAATCAAAAGCATACTCTGATTATTAGATTATTATTAGAGCCGAAGAGGAATAGAGTCGAACATCCACTGTCGAGGTATATGGTCAAACGCAGCTGTCAAGTCTACGAAAAGAAGATAGCGCTCTTGTTGAATTCGTTTGATTGTATAAATTCGAACTGTTGTGCCACGACTCTGGAAAGTCAGGTAATTTATAGAATTAAGATGAATAGTTATTTACTTGACATGACCCATATTCAGGTGCAATATCTTCACATCAGTAAGTCCATTCTACCGCACACAAAGCAAGGAAATTCATAATAAAGAAAAAAAATTGTTACACTTTTTAATAGAGTCTTTCTGCGTATGATTTCATTTTGCTGGCTTTCATCACACTAATATCAAGGCCCAAATGATGATTGGATACACTAGACTGGTAACACAGACAGGGTGTAAAAAATGCCAGAGGCGTGGTGCTTTTTAGTTTGTGAACAAATTTTGAGCATGAGGATGTTATTATGAATAGGTGACCTTTGGACGTGGCACAGTTGATAGGCATTTGCACCAAAAAAAAACCTTGTTTTTGCTGCATGTCAAAAGTATGAAGAATTTCATTTTCAATTTATACTTCCTGTCATATTTTCTTTTATTTATATTATAAAGACAAAATATTTAACAGCAATGAAGCAAACTCAGTCATTCATTATCTTTATACACTAATGTCACTTGTAGGTTAAAAAAGAGAAAGACATTTGACTCTTTGTCCCTTTTTCTACTGGGAGGAGGAGGAGTTTGTTTTGTAATAGCTCATAAGAAAGCTTAAAAACTATGTTGACCGATGACAGACACTCAAATATCAAACAAAATGTTCGGATGGTGATACAAATCATTCTGATTAAGGACAATTTGTTGAGTAAATAATTCTGGGGCCAATTTGTGTGACATACTCGTTTACATGTCACAGGACTATCTGATGCTTCGACTCAGACTAATCTAACCCTGTTGAAAGATTTCACGTAAAAGAACTATTCAAAAAAACCATAGAGAATTTTTTTTCTCAGCTGTAGGTCACTTATGGTGTCCATTGAACTTGTAAGTGAGTAGTAGAAGGATTGAACCACAGTTTGAAATAGAATTACTTCGATTTAGTAAAGTTTTTGAGTGCGTGGATGTAAAAAATAGTATTTTTTATTGAGGGTGAGCTGCCAGAACCTCAATTCGAAATTAAATTTCACCTCATGTGTAAAGATCATTTTTAGTGTGTTTAGAATTTTTTTGTGAAATCTTGAGAGCAGAACATGGATGTATGATGTGTATGTGAACTTTGAGTGCTTGTAATGATTAGATTCCTGAGAACGATTTAAGTTAATTAGCAAAGAAATTTCCTGTAAACGATTACCGTCATTAAAGTATCAATTAAAAACTTTCTTATGTTAAATAATTCGGCCTCCTTCATTACATCCCATGTGTCCTTACTTAGCTATCTTGTTGACTTGAAAAAGAATCAATTCGTTGAATTATGCTTTGTTATAAATGCCAGAAAGCAACGATAAAACTCTTACAGTATCAGCACTTTACTGTTCTCTGCATTGCACCTGTTGCAGATGACTTTTTATTCCATAAGTTTCCTTGCAGGTGTTTCCTGGTCTCTTCAATGACAATTCCGATTGTGACGACAATAAGTGACAAATAATGCTTATCTGAAGATCCGTATCACCCTCAGGGACTTTAACACACAAACTTATAAGCCCAACAACTACAATTTGACAGAATTGCCAAACTGTGGACTGGGGTGTGAATCGAAATTACAACGTTCGTACCATCTTCGGACCATCTTTCTGCTCAACCAATTGATCCAGCGAGCCCATGTTGGGAACAGTGTCGGGTTTTAAATCGATCATTCCAGTACTGGACTTCTTCGCAAATGTTAGGCATTTTTAGAAGTTTTTGTCTTTAATTTCTTATTAAATTCAAACCGCAATCGTTGCAACATGTTTGTTGACAATAGGTGACATTGAATGTATCTATTTCTTTAAAGGGAATTATTTTTTTCTGTTTACGTACTCA
>JAUBWS010081254.1:0-12546 GCA_032270445.1 Darlingtonia californica
TGTTAAGTTATCTAGTTTGAAAATCGAAAAAAGTCATAACTTTTTGCTGAGTCAGAACTTTTTGTCTACTTTTGAAGCTA
The DNA here is from genome assembly GCA_032270445.1 of Darlingtonia californica. Classification (NCBI taxonomy): domain Eukaryota; kingdom Viridiplantae; phylum Streptophyta; class Magnoliopsida; order Ericales; family Sarraceniaceae; genus Darlingtonia; species Darlingtonia californica. The sequence goes on from JAUBWS010081254.1 coordinate 81, forward strand.
AATATCTCAGCATCGGCACATAAAAAAGAATTTTTTGGCAGTGCTAAGTAGGACAAATCTATCAACGTATATTTCATGTCACGTCATAGATAACCTAAAGCGCTGACGTCAGCAGAAAAAAGGTAAAAAAAGCTGTATTTTGCCTTTTAAAGGCTGATATCTCAGCAACAAATTTTCCAAATTTGAAAAATGATCCCTTTTTCTTATCTGCTCTTCATGCTCCATCTACTGGAATAAGTCAAAATATTCGAATTCAATCCTTCAAAATCTCACTTTCAAAGGTACTATACTATACATCTTAAAAAATAATTTCTGGTCTGTAAATTACACTCACATGAAATTTTGGACAGTCCAACAGTTCGTTTCGGAAACTTCATACAGGTCAATAGGTCTGAACTTGTTCTTACGATAGTCAATGTTAACCCCCCCCCCCCTCCCCCTGACACCTGATAGACTAGTAGTACAAAATTTAGGTATCTTACCATCCTGGATCAACATGTAGGTTGGCAGAAAAATACTTAAATATTCAGAATTCTATGATATCAAATAAACTTATTTAAGAAAATCAATGTCAGCTTTTATTGATTTTGCACAACTATTACAACAAGTACAACCATTGATAGCATATTGAAACCACTATCTTGAAATGATGTAGCTTTTGGTGCTGGTATGAACTTTTAATTTATTTGATTAATTTTTTTTAGAGAAACCAATAAGAAGTATGAGGTGAAATGGCATCTTCAACTACAAATGGAATCAATCGTGGTACAAAAGCCAATCTTTCAGTTGCATCACTTATTAATTGTTCGCCAAAACTTCCTTTTCCTGGGTCCCCTGCTTCATCAGTGGAAAAGACTAAAACAGAAGTTGTCATCACGACAGTTATAAATAATGCTCCGAAAAACTTGCCAACTGTAGCAAATTCTGATTTACTTTACAAAACTGTTTCTTCCTCAGTTAGCAGTCCACAAACGATTCAACCATCATCATCAGCTACTTCATCAGTTAATGCAACCTTGACTGTGAATTATACACTCAATCCAAGTTTTGTTAGTAGTTATGGTGCAATAACAAACAGTAACCCTTTGACAAATATAAAAGCATTGACTAATGTAGTTACAAATCCACGAACGAAGATTGAGGTAAATCATCAGTATCAATCAAAAAAACCGTATGTTCAGATTCGACCTGCACCTATTGCACCAGCTAATCACATTATAAAATCTTCTGTTTCACCAAACAAAAATAACATAAACTTTGCGTTGGCAGCTGAAACAAATCTTGGATCAAGTATAATGACAACAAATTGTAAAACACCTCTTGTAGTTTTCTCCACATCACCAATAGTATCAGCTAGTATACCTTCTGCAACTTCACCCAGTAAGTTGAAGACAATCGTTGCAAAACCTGTTCAACCTGTCGTTGCAAAATCCAATAATTCAGAAACAAAAGCAGTCTTTGTACCAAGAGGTTGGAACAGAATATTAGAGAAAGAATATATAACTTATGTCAGGTATTTTATAAATATTTGAATCTTCAATTTAAGTTCTGGTTAGCAAAAAGCTTCCTTCGTCTGATAAAAACTTTTAACTTAGGGAAAAAATTCATAATGGGATTTGAAGCTCTTAAAACTTCCTCATAACTTACATTTTGATGAGACAAAATATTAAAGAATTCGCAGTCATTGGCACTGAGTCTTTAATAAGTGATGATTTTGTTTCTTGTGTTTGAGTATAAACCTGGTGGTCGCCCTAATTAATGGTTCTTTCTTTAATTCCAAATTCACTCAAGGTATAGACAAAATATGTAGAATGCAATGGTTAATATAATTATTTCAGTTACATTACGGAAATTCTTTGAAAATGTCGAAAAGTTTTGAAAATCTAGCAGTGAATCACTTTCTCTTCCCCGCTCTGCGAAGCATTTTAAAGGTAGAAAGATTGCCTTTTTGGTATGACCTGCCTTAATCATAACTTGATACCCAAAAAAGTACCAGAATGTTGAAAAAAAATGTAATACCTACTCACTATAAACTTTTCCTTGGAGACGATAGAAGTTAAAAACTTTATATGTGAGTCTGTAATGAAGTAAATTAATTTTTAATTAGCCAACTTTGCATTTTTTATATGCAGTCCGAATAAAAGTCGTCTTCGATCAATGGAAGATTTGTTGGATTATTTGCAAGAAGAAGGAACTTGCAAATGTGGTTTAGAGTGTCCATTTAAACCGTCCGAAGTTTTCGATTTCAATCCTAAAGTCCAAAGTCGTTTCGGGTTCTCTGCTAATGGAAAAACTGATCCAAACCGAGAAATTCATTGCAACGTATGTAGGAAATTTGAAGAATTATTTCCACCAGCGCCAAAATCAAAACCTAGTAGAGGGCGAAGGCCTGGAGGTAAGTTGACAGTAAAGCAAAGCTGATCGATTATTTTCCTTCTGAAAATATGTTAATAAAATATTTGATTGTTTCCTTTAGTGAAAAACAAACGAAGTTTAAGCTCTGAAGATAGTAAACCAAGTCCAGAACGAAAGAAGATTTTGTTGACAGGTGCTTCACCTCTTGAATTATTTCAAACGAAAATGCTTATGGATACTTCTTCATCTTCTGCTTTCATCAACTTCGCTCCCCCTCGTAAAGATGCAACTCTACAACGATCGCATTCCGTACCTGCATCTTCTTTTACAAACATTTCCAATAATACACCGACCACCGATAAAAGCTCTTTAGATATTGCAGCCGAAGAAATCATTAATGCCAACAAAATACAAGAGAAAAGAAAAGCAACAAGAGGGCGGGGGCGTGGGTGCGGAGGGAATAGTTCAGTCGCACCGTCCTTTAGAAAAGCTCTACCAAATGCTGTCGTCCATAATGCTCGTGATCTCCAACTGAAAGACATTTTGAGTCAAGTAAGTCAAAATCATATCGCTACAACAAAACATGTTTTGATCAATCAGTTACAAGGATTGCTGGGAGGTCATCCTACAACAGACTTGAAAGAAATTAGTAAAGCATTGTCAGCACTTCAGAATAAACAATCAACAACAATAAACGAACAAACCTCTTCCATTTCACATTCAAACGATCCTCTTGCCAGTCAAAAAACCATTGAACCTAATACTCAAGCTAATAATTCAATACTATATTCTTCAAGTAGTAATTTCTTAGGTTCTGTAACTAGTGGATTGCCAAAAATTTCGTCATCATCACCTGTGATACCATCTTTACCAACGCAAATGACAAGTAAAACAAACCCCTCTCCTCTTCATCTTTTGTCTCAAAACATAGTCAACAACACAAACACACAACAGCAACAAATGCTATTGTTACAGTTGGTCAGTCAGAGTAGACCAACTACTTCAAACACTATCGCTACTCATCCATACGCCCAAACGACTTCCCCAACTATCTTACAAAATCTTGCTGTTCAAAAAAGTCAAACGTTAACAACAAACGTTGTAGATGGGACAGTTCAAATCAAAGGACTTGTGCCGATAGCCACACAAACTCAAGTTTCACCGATAAGTCTACCAGTTCAGTACGTTGTCAACCCCCCTGCAGGTTTCAGTATCCAAAAGCAACCCATTGTTCAATACGTCACTCAAAACCCAACTCCTATTCAACATACATCAAGTAAGACATCCAAGACATCAACTTTAACAACCAATTACGTGAGAATTGCTCCAGCTGCAACACAAACGACCGTTGTTGAAAGAATCAGTCCTCTAGAACAAGAAAAACAAAAACAAGAACGAGAATTCTTGTCTAGTATGCAGGAACATTTTTCAGAGAAAAATTTAAACACACAAAATATGTACGAAATTTTACCGGGAGCTCGTGATTTCTTGTCTGATGTTGCTAGTAAACGATTAAAATCTCCTGAAGAGGAAAACCCCAAGGCGGAGGAGGAAGGTTGGTAAACAATTATACTTAGTGATCATACTTAACTTTATAAATCAAAATGATTTGTTCGAGTTTCTACTCTATGTGTTGGCGAAACATTAATAATCAGATAAGAAGGAAACATTTTACATCAAGTAGTACCTTTGCTAGATCGAAACATACCATGTCCTATCCGCACAAAAAAATTCTTTGCTATGTTGAAGTTTTAATACAGTAATTTCATAAGTCACAAGCTGACTCTGTAATCCAAATAGTTTGTTCGAACTTTTGCTCAGTGTATTGACAAAACTTTTGATAAGTAAGCTTTCCTAAAAACCTTTGTTTTTTTCTTATAGCAACTGAGGTAGGACATTCCATCAACGATGAAATGCTTCTTCATTGTGATGAATCTGTGTGTGATCGTGATGAACAATCAAAAGAAGAACCACCTCCTCCTCTTCTTGATCATGGTGTTGTTTGGGTACATTTACCAGGATTTCCTACTTGGCCTGCAAAAATTATGACGTATATTGAGTTAAAGAAACCAAAACTAGACGACGGAGAGGTAAAATTGAATTTTCATATAATAATTTCTTTTCGGATGTAGGTATCAAAAACTGCTTGATTTTGCGATACTTTTAATTTTTAATTTTATAAGCGTGTTCAAGGTCAATATTTTTGCCCCATACCATCCTTTGAAATAGAGTCTTACCTTCTCCATCTTCCTAATAGATCTATGCCAATCATTCTCTCTTTAAAAAATATTTCCAATTTACACACTCATTTACTTTTACAGTAAATGATGACATTTTAAAAAAGCAGGAGGACAAATTTTTTTATTCATTATTTCACTACAGGAAAATAGTTTTAGCATCAGAATAAAAATTTGAGTAATACTCCCGATTAAAGGCAATGATAAGAAGATAAGAAGGGAAATAACAATTTGTTACATTAATCAACTTAAGTTATATGTCTTGAAAGCTGAACGCTTGTATCTCCTGAAGCTTAAAAGTTGTTTTATTGTAAATTTCGATTGAATAGTGTGAAAAATGTTTTAAAAAAGTAATGGAAAGTAAAGTACTTAAGTCGACAAAACGCTTGTTTCGATTATTCTGTATTTCGTAAGGAATGACAGAGCGCGTTGACTTTCACAGCCGGTCAGGGCAAGGAGAAATATTCCTGTTTTGTTCATTAAATTTAACGAAATTACCTAAATATCGAAGGAGAAGACTGAAAGAATATTTGTTGATCGGTTACTTTGGTTTTTTTGTGTACTTCTTCGGCAACAAAATTTGATCAGTGATTACCTACGTCCGATTGTTAGTCCTTAACCAATGTTTTTTCTTTTCTAGCATTATGTTTCCATGTACCTGACCCACCAAGTTCATGTAGTGACGCAAGCACAATTGAAACCTTTCGATGAACGTACTGCAAAAGAAAAGTGGGGTGTCACGATGTATGTTTTGCTCGTGCATGTGTTTTTTCTTATGAAAAATTTAAATTTAGTTGTTCTACTCGCCCCAATTGATATTGCAATGTTTGTGTTATTTTTTCAGAAACAATATCTTCCTTTTTCGTGTCCTAAATGTGTCAGTGTATAAAAATTGTAAACCTTATTTCTTGCACTACTAACAGATTTGATTAAATTATTATATTCAGTATATTTACAAATAACATTTTTCTTTTTAGTGATTCTGTTGGAAAAGATGGGAGTGATTTAGAGAAAGCAATTCAACAAGCATTATTGGATATTTCAAGGTATTTTATCTCGGAACGTTCAACCGCTATGTTGGGAAAATTTCAACCCCCTTCCCCCTCCAAATTATGTGAAAGTTAATGTTCCCTCTTCCCCTTCGTCCAGTAAAAATAATCAATTGTTTTCAGAATGAACTATCGAATCATACAATTAAGTTACTAGCCCATAGTGTGCGAAAAGACGTGTAAATATTATGCAATATATCCATACAATTTACATTATTAAACAGGAAACTGAAAACAGTAAAAATACTAATAAACAACGTTTAAGTGTTTATTTAATAAATATTATGCTTATTTAAAAAAACAACAACGCCTAGTGACGTGAAGGTCAGGAGGGAGTTTTCTTACCAAAGAAATAAGAAAAAATTGAGGAAGAAAATATTGCATTTTTCAGCAAAAAAAAAGCATTCGCAACCTTCTCCTCCGCATTTTCCATGGAAATTTTGACATTAAGTTGTAAATATCAAGAATCTTTCTCTGGTCAAATTAGAATCGCCTTAAACATTTCACAATTTTCTTCATTAGAGAGCTTTAGCTAACAAGACAGTGACTTCATGTACGACGTTATTATCCGGGCGCTACGTGGGAAAATAGCAACTTCAGTCGCCATTTTCCCGTAGCGCCCGGCTAAACGGTTTATAAGCCATTAGTAGTTCTTTTTCTAAGCTTTTCAAAAATATATGCTTTGTTTAATAGATTAAAAATTCAGGAAAAATTGGAGTTTAAAGTAATTGGATTTTTTTAAATAAAAATTCTTCTTTTCAAAAATATTTTTGATTGCTGTAACTATTTTAATTAAAATTGCGCTTGATAAAACATGAATATCACTAAAATTATATGTATTTATTGAATTGCCTTAAAGAACAGTCAAGTCAAGAATGCTACCAAATAAATATTTAATTTTTAATTTTTCCCTTACTAGAAGTTTGAAGCGCTTGGTTATTCATTGCATGAAAATCAAAAAAAGGATTTTATTTCCAAAGATTAAAAAATCACAGTGTAAACTCAGACTTAATACATAATTACCTTTATTGAAATATACTTTTTATTGATCATTATTATGTTAATGCTTAAGTTTCATGGTAAAATTTCAAATATTTTTAAAACCATTTTTTGAATTAAAAAAATTGGAAATACCATCTCATAGAAAATTCGGAACTTTTTCAAGTCATTATATGAAAATTGTTTATAGATAGAAAGTTATAGATATTTGAAACTTGGGGCCTCTTTTTTTTTCGGGCACACTGTAGACTCTCAAAACGTATACGTATAATGATTCCCTTTGACGGACGTTTTGAGAGTTTAAAAATGTTCAATCATATTTATGAATTCTCAAGTGAGTTTTGATAAAAAAGAAAATGGTTGTATTGATAAAAAGTGTTTTTGTTATAGATGCCGTCGTACATGAGGTTGCCGTCCTGTTAGTTAAAGCTCCCTATTAGGTGTAATAATTCTGGTCGTCGTCAATTAAAATTCAATACCTTATCGCGTGTATTTATTTTCAAATTTAAGTCAAATTTTTCTACATTTCTTGTGGATTTTTTTCGCAAATTCACAAGATTTTTGACCAAAATTACGTCTTTTTGTGCCATTTAGGGAAAATTTTCAAAAGAATAGCTTTCGCGAGGATTTGATTTCGCGAATTTACCCAAAATTCGCGAAAATTTGTTCTGCGAATAATTTGTCTCCTTTAGGTAATATTTCTACTTGCTGAATATAGTCATCTTTGAACTACGGAAGATTTTCTAGGTAATACATGTGATATATATCGAAAAAAAATTTTGTAGTTGATGTAGCCAGCATTCAGCGGAAAAAGCCTTGGCTTTTCTTTTGTTTTTTATAATTCAAACATAAACGTTCGATAGAAATGCATTAAATGGGTACAACTCCGGTTTATCAGGTTCTGATATCCTTCATTTTTAATGCTTTCAGTGACATTCAAAAGTGCTAGCAGCAATATGTCAACTGAACTAAACCCTTATCTACCGCAATTCCTCGAATTCCCCGAATTTCTCAATTTAGTGAGTCAAGGCATGAGCTATGTATGACAAAATAGGTTTTTTGCCCCAGCATGCAACGAGTTTTAGGAGATCCATGCTAAAAATCTATGCACGGGTCCAGACTAGGTTTGTAGGCATGTGATTGAAATTTACGCAATTTACGGAATATTTTTGATCTTCAATTAGTTGAACTAATGAATAACTAATCCATTAATTAACCTGTATTAAACTGTCTCACTGGTCTGGCTTTTTGGATGCTACACCATAGATCTTTGGCAGGGATCATAAAGGATTTTTGGAGTTCTGACTACAAGTCACCTAAGAACCTCGACAAGACGACAATACATGATGTAAGGGTTGGATTATGTACAGACATGACAAATTTAAATTAAGACTACTATCCTAAATGACGGAATAAGTGCCCTCTGCCGATTAACCGCCCCGTCGAATAAGCGCCCCGGGCTGAGATCAATCTTTTCAATAAGTGCCCCTGCTCGAAAAACCTATAAAATCTTTTATAACCATCCAATCAAACGAAGGAACTTAATGAGTTCAACATCATTTATTGTTGTGGCATTTTCATGAGTGGGTGTAAAAATAAGCCAATTGAAAACAGAAACATGACAAAATGGAAACGCTTTTATCAATCGTGGATTAGACAGTGAAGTTAATTATATTAAAGCATCACCAAAACATTTATTGCTATGAATTTAGCAAGTAAAAGCTATTAGAAACAAAATTTCGAATACTTAGTATTTTTCTTCATGAGCGACAGTCAAGCTTTGAAAAATGGTGAATAAAAATATTTCCCTGTTTATTGTTTATAACATGTAATGATTTTAATCATTCTATTAGCTCGTAATTATAATGGCAGACGAAATTTGTAACTCTTAATTTTTGATTCGTAGTTTACAAAACGCAATAATGATTACTACTACAAATTTTCATTTTAAATTTGAGTTTGAAATGCAGTACTTTTATCAGAAGCATCTAACGAGCCCAAAATACAAAATATCTGGGTTTTTTTCCAGGAAGGTAACTTTGGCAATGAATCTTGCCAAAGCCAAATGGTCTCAGAATACCTCGAAAAATCTAGGAAACTAAGATATTAGGTCGATACATAAAAATGTAAGAGCCCAAAACAGAAAGTATCTGTTCTTTTTTTTTCAGGAAAGCCAAAAAAGATCTGACAGGCATCAAATGCTCTTAGAACACATCCATATTTTCCAGAAAGCTGAAATTTTTGGCCGAACACATCAAATTTTCCAGCAAGGTAGTTTTCGAAATATTTTCCGAACACATGTAATTTTCTAGGAAAAACATGACTTCCAAACAGATATTTTGCAAAAATGCCTCGTTGGCTGATTTCGTTTTCTGTTTTATATTACTTTTATGTTTTATATTGTTGTGTTAGTTTTTAAAAAGTTAAGAAAGAAAAAACATTTTACTTCTTAATAAATGAGAAAAATTTAATTAATGCACCTGCTTAGTTAATAACCGCCCCTGTCGAATAAGCGCCCCCTCTAAAGGCCGAAATTTCAAATAAGCGACCGGGAAGTTATTCCATCATTTACGGTACTTTACTGAAAGTTTTAAATAGGTGAGATACAAAATACAAAACGCAATTTTCTGAACCTTTCAAAAATTCCATGCACGCGTACGGTTGGTGTGCAGGTTGGCGCACAGTTGAATTTGAAACAGGATAATGCCATTCAGACAGTTTTCGTCTGGTGTATGAAAAAATTATAGAAATATGCCAGACTGACTATACTAAGACTGGCCTAAGCTCACCTGATTGTTTGGTTCATCTACGATGTAAGAAGGCACTAATTACGTCATCAATGTATATTATCTAATGAAAAAGTGTTCTGGAGCCACCAATGAATATTCTGTGTGAAGGATTAAGTTTAGTTACACCCAGAGAGTATGGATGTGTTGTGTGACGTAACCACCCTCGCTACCAAGAATACAGGAAATACTGCTGATACTCTTAAGTTAGGTGTCATATGGCCACACCGTGTAATGTAATGGTGCAAGGGTGTGTTGTATGTTTGGTGTAAACTAAACTTCACACAGAATATTTACCTTGTCTTCAGAATACCTTTTCAATAGATAGTATACACTGATGACGTAGTTGGTGCTTTCGTGGATGAGCCAAATGTTTCATAAAGAAACTAGGAACATTGATTTTATACAAAGTTGTCGTATGTACAGTCTATCAAAACACTTTAACACGTCTTGAAATAGTGTTATTAATACATAAGAATTCAGCTTTACCTTTAAAAATGATGCACCTTTAGCATTCAGTCAAATAACACCATGGTTGATAGTACTCCCTAGAGAATAAACTAATAAACTGCAAAGAAAAAAGTCTTGACATCTTTGCCCAGTGCCTGCAACCAAGAATTTGTTGTTTCGGTCATGTTTACAAGAATTCCATCCCAGCTTAAAGTCGCTGAGCTTGAAACGAAGACGGCCTAATATCGCTTATACAAGAGTTTAAGCCAATCATATTTCAGAAAAATACTCCGCTTCCAAAATGCATTACGATGGTAGCCTTTGATCGCGTACCGAGATTGAGAACGACCATAGCCTAGTAATGCGTATTCCCCACGGAAACGACGAAATAAATTGTTATAGCCTATACTTAGCCCTGACCAATTAATGTAAATGAGTGTAAATGTAAGTTGTTTCCCAATTTGGGCCCTTCACAATGATATGATATATGATATAATTATTTACCAAAGATATCCTGTTCAGTTCTTCATGAACTGCCATCAATGCCTCCCTGGAAATACCTCAGGCTACCGTACAGAATTAACAGTGGTTGGTGAAGCCTCGCAACGGATTCGAACTCGGAATCCCTCGTTCAGGCGACCAGCGCCCTAACCACCCGGCCAAGGCAGCGCAGAGATTGTTATATTACAAAATTACATATCTTTTTTTCTTCTTTTTTTTTCTAGTGTCGCCTGATCAAGATCAAGCTGTTTCGATGATTGTCCGAAAATATTTCGGACACTAAAATAATTGTTCGTTGGAAGATGTTTTCGCCAGAAATATTTTTTTGTACGAAATATGTATTTAATAGTTTTCCCAATGGGGACCTTTACACTGTCTTAAAATGTATATAACAGAACAAAAAACATGTAACTTATTTTACCTCCATAATAAAAGAAGAAGACGAGTCCTGAAAATAAATATCTGTCTTTGTTCATCGCGTATTTTGCTGATGTAAATGAATGCTTAGGGTGAAACAACAAGCGATGGAAACTACCTTATAAGGAACACAATTTTCTTTTCGTGTCCAACTGCTGTTGTTTTATTTTTATAAAACTGGATTAAAGCATATAGCACTGGGAAAAACCTTGTGGCTGCGATCTTGTATTTTCGTCTTCTAAAAATTTACTTCGGGATTCAAATTAGTAACAAAAATAACTTCTAATAGGGTTAGGGTCTATGGACCATTTTTCGTTGTATTATTCATAACTGAACTTTGTTGAAGGAGAAAGTGCAATAAAAATTCACGAACATGTAAAATTATCAAAATCAAGCACCTAAGGGGACATAGATTTTAGTGAGTTGAAAGACGGTGAAATATTCGGTTTCATAGCTTTTGTCGTTCGAGAGTTATTTACTGGAGCGTTCGCTTTGGCCTATTCCTGTTGTAAAATTTAGAAAAGTTGATTTGGAGAAAAATGACTTTGAAAGAAATAGAAACCTTCACTTTATCTGCCAAGGCCTTTTTTTAGCAAATTGGAAGTGTAAATGTGCATTTTACTTGTGGTTAGATGCGTGGCGATCTTCAAAACAGTTCTGTGAAAGACGAATCTTTACGCTTTGTATTAAACAAGAAAAGAATTTCCCATTTTTCATTGTTTTTTCACCAGGGCCAGCCACCTTTAAGTTTCATATTTAAAGGAATTGATGAAACATTCAGGCTCAAATAGTAGAAATGTTGAGAAACTTTGAGGTAGATTATTCTATTGTCTAAATTAAAGGAAGTCAACTTTGAGGCTGCTACGCAAAATGTGGTTCTTAAGAGAAAATATGTAAAATGCCAATGTTATGAATATTATAAAAGTTTATTTCAAAATAATGTGGATTTAGTACATTTTGACTAATGATTCCTGCAGATTTACTAAACATATTTGACTAAGTAACCCCTTACTGGAAAGATAACCATCTTGTTAAAAATAATTTTTTTTTTGAAATTGAAGAAGCAAAACGAAAACGAAAAAAATGAGCATTTTATATCAATTTAATTTTATCGTATTAGCATTTGACGCGGAATAAATTTAGACATTATGACAGAATGACAGAATGACAGAAAAATGGCGTTATGACAGAATGACAGAAAAATGGCGGATGACGGCACGCGCGATCAAAATGGCGTATCTTCAAATAGCAACAGCATCAACACAAACAATGCAGAGGAGTTAATGTCAACACTAACACTCGAGATCTCCCAAAACAATGCTGAGCCATCGACTCCCTACATAATCAAGCTCGATTCTATCTACAACATTCCAAAACAGATCATAATCAACCATCTCAGACAGCTTCAAAGCTCCCTTATCAACCTCTTCAGGGAACAGATGTTTTATCACTTCTTGGACCATTTTGACGACTCCACACTTATTCAGAATGGGTTCAATATCACTGAGGAGAACATCAAGGCACATCTTAGACGACGAGCTAACCCCCTTAATGCAATCTACGATATCTATGATATGGGGCTCTCGATACATGAGAATCAAATTACTGTGAAACTAGCAGCAGGGGTTTTTAAACCAACAACTGACACTGAAAACACAAACAAAGTCATTTT